>JAAMPD010000395.1:0-54711 GCA_025266255.1 Trissolcus basalis | reverse complement strand
ACATATATGATCAATATATTGTCAATATATTGATAATTGAATATTCAATATATGAAATGATAATATATAATTTGCTCAAAATGATATATCGATAATATATAGACAATATCTGATATTTTTTAATTAGGGTTCGTGAAAAATAACAATTTTTAACTATGGATTTATAATATAAGTACAATTAACAAGAGTGAAAACTTTGTCGCTCGGTTCATATACATAATAAAGTTCCATAAAGCGTTGATTTAACTACAATTTTACTTGAAGGTCGTTCACAGACAATCGGCCGTGAACAGTACTGTGCGCTAAATGGCTCGTTTCTCTTCTCGTTAACTGCAAACAATTTAGCTGGTCGATGCGCCGTGTCCTTAAATAGAGACATTTTTTAATTGAACCGCGACGATGCTTTTTGTCGGCGCGGCCCTCCGGAATATACGCCTTCATTTAGTTCCCGCGGTGTTTTGAAAAGTGCATGAAATATTCTTTGTTTACGATCCAGTGCAGAAGACGATACAGAAGACGATATGTATTATTTTACATTTAATTGGACACGAGAGTCGAAAAATATTTGGTCCCCGAGAAGGAGAGAACAAAAAAGAAAAGGAAAAGAAAAAGGAAGCTCGAGTACCACATATAAGAGCGCACGTTTCGCCTCGACATCTCCAGGAATTGTTCAAGTGTTGGCAGTGAAAACTCGTAGCCCATTGACCGATTTTGCTTGATATCGTTATGTGACAAAACGCGCCGCTTTTGCGGTTTGTCTTGAGCCCAACAACCTTAACCTCGAAAGTCGGCAGCGTGAAAAGCGTGCGTGAGAACTCGCGATTAGATCTCGCGCGCAATCAGATCGTAACGATTTCTACCAAAAAAAAAAAAAAAAAAAACAATCACATAAACAATCTTCGGATTTTTTTTATTTTCAATTTCCAATATCAATTTTCTATTTCCAATTATTTAGTAATTACCTATATCACCGAGCGCAGTTAATTCTACATTTTGTCAAAAAGCAGCGGGAAAATGTGCCTATAGATTCCATTATATATAATTGATCCATCGATCAAGTAGGTCATTCTCAGTCATTCAATTATACCGACATAAATATATTTCGATCAGCGAGCGATTGTATGATAGATAGTGCAAACTATTGCATCTCTCTTCGCCTATATTAATTCGCTCGGTAAGTTTAATGCAAGTCAAGTGAAAATACATGATCCCTCGTGAGTTTCGATTGAACTGATTCAGTAATTGGAGTGATTGAAACATTTACCTCGCGGTTTATTGTAATCGAACTTAAAAACAAGATCCATTAGTATCAATTAACTAGAAAGCGAGAATCGAATTAGCAGGAGTCTGAGGCATTGTTGCGTAAAAAATGGGAAAACGGCGAATGTAAGTAATAGAATAATATTTTTGCGACCGCAGAAAAACTGGCGATGGAAATATTGACGAATGACGCTGTAGATTGTCTTGCGAGAGAATGTTGCTTTAATGCCTGTCACGAAAGTGCCAACTTTTGTCTTTATAGAGGACACCGGTGCTACTTTTTCAACGAAATAAATATTGTATAAAAAATGTGCCTCTATATGGTTGATTTTAAAATGGTAAAACCAAATTGCACATTCTTTCACTTATACGGGCAAAGTTTGCGCTGTGAATCCGCAAAGGTTACATTTACATGAAGGGGGCGCTTCGAGCGCGCTATTGTCAGATCTTCAAGCTATACAATACCTACTGTAGCATTGTTTTTACACGAATGACAAAAAAAAATTGTATTTAGTATTTATACCTATATATACAGCAACGAATTAAAAGTTCTCTAATCAATTGGTAGATTAAAAGAGTCGTATTGTTGCGAGACGTTTAAACGAAAAATTATGCACCTTACGAGATCCAACGAAATTAAAATAACAAGATTTTAGATTTTGTCGAGTCAATTTATTGTCACGGGACGAAGATAAACTGCAGTTTTTTCGTAAGTTGTGGGGAAAAAAAACTTGTTTTTTAAATTAAATTTATAACTTCATTTCGTAATTTATCAATTTGTAACAAGAAGGTTGCATTTTTTGTTCAACTTTTTCTCTGATTGCAACAAAATTCATCGCTAAACTTGTATTCTCGAACGAGTCGAAAGGTGAGGAAACTCATATCTCACAAAATCTTGCTGAAAACTCGTTCGTCAAAGTGTTAACGAATCGAAGGCCGATCAATCTATCGAGCCTTTCTAATCCGATAAGTTATTATATATGCAACGATCATTCGAAAACAATTGCCTCTGTTGAAACGTGCAATTTTTTTTGTCAATTTGGATCCTATTGTGATTAAAAGTTTTTGAAATATTATCGCGCCATAAATTCTTCTTTATATTTCTAATTTTATCTCAACTGGTATTCCATTTATTTTATGTTACCTTTTTCCCCTCTAACTTAAGACAAAACAAATTTTTATCCCGTAATTAAAATTCGTTTACACCTGGATTCTTTTTATTCATGCCAGGCGAAAGGTACATTCTCTGGTGCAAAAAAATTGTCTGCGACAATTGTTCGTGCATGTGGCGGAGTATATGCAAAAGACAATAGGTCGCGGTTGAAAATGTTTCCATCGGTTAATCATCATCAACAAAGGGAAAAAGGTCGAAGAAAAAGGTGAGACTCACACTTTCTCCTCGAAAAGTGCGACGTTGATTTCTAAGACCGCGAGCGTTAAAAAAAAGACAATCCTATTGAACGTCGGCGCGCACGCATATACACGAAGATTGAACGGAACGAGAGATTGAACTGCAGCGCGTCCACCAACACTTTCGTCACAAACAGAACATTGTTACTCCGAACCAAAAGGAGGAACATAATAGTACCCCTAAGAAAATTGACTTTCTCATGGTTTCATTTTATACCGTGATGCAAAACTCGCGGTCAAACCAAATGGGAGTTCAATTTTCAATCCAACTTTCAAGGTTACATACTTTTTAGACACACATTTTTTATACAAATACAAATTTCGCTTTCAAAAGTTCCCGTTTTAACAATTTTTGTTTTTTTGTTTGTTTTTTCATTTCAGTCGAGTTTTATTACAAAAGGGAAAAAGAAACGTACCATCATCAGAAACACGATTAGAAATGGAAGACAAAATAATTTCATCTTTGAATTTCTACGCAAAAAGCAATGTTCATCACCGGGTGAAAGTAGAGCCGCTTTTTCCACTTGTCTCTAAGCCAATTATAATGCAGCTACTCACCGACTGAGAGAGCATCTGTCCCGCGCAAAACACAATCGCATTTTCTTTCCTTCCACCTTTAATCAACCGAAAGCATAATAGGAGAAGATCGAACGCGATTTTCTAATTAATCCACGCAACGAAATTGAATCATTGTTTTTGCTTTTAATTGACGATAGTTTCGCGCCTAATATGGCCCAGTCAAGAAAACCCCGGAGAAATTTTCCTTCATTGCATATCAAGGTCTCCTGGGAAATCAAGCTTGATGATCGCTAAATTTTCCTTTTCCCCCTTTTTTTTTTTTTTTCTATTTTCATCCATCCGATCTCATCAATTAACAAGATTTTAATTTGTTCCACTGCAAGTAGGGACAAACTTTTCTTTATTGTCGGCGTTAATTAAGTTAATTGGCGGGCCCTTCGATCCGTGTAGTTACCCGCAGACCTACAGGGCACTTCGGTGCGATACGGCTCGTAGGCGCAATCAATTAAGTCGCAATGACGAATTAGCGCGGTTTCTTCCTTCCACGATTGAGAGGATGTCCCGCGCCGGAGCATGACCTCGCAATTCATTTTACGCGGTTTTACACTTGTCCATTTTTGCCTTTCTCTCACGAGCCGACAATTTTCCTGCAATTCGCCGCGATGCCATCGACTCGGCATTCTATACAATATTGACAATGGTGTCATGTAAAATTTAAGCCAACATTTTTTACCTTTTTTTTATCATAACTAAATTGTCTCTTTCTCTCAAACGATGCCAAACCGGTGAAAGTAATAAATTTCAATGAATTATCGAAAAGATCCCAAAGGCTTGAACAAGATTAGCGCGATCGAAATCTTTCTTATTTATAATATTTATTTACAGAAAATGATAAGACGAATAAATCATAGAATTAATTTGACATTCTTATTTGACACTAGGAAAGATTCTTGAAAACGAAATACAAACTGACTTAATATATAAAATGCTTGTTTTCTCAGTATGGGATCTTTTTATTTTTTCATTTTTTATTTTTTATTTTTTTTTTGTATTTACAAGAAATGTCATTTGTATGAATGGATGAAATTGGCGACAGATGAAATTGGGTTGTTATTGTGACGGTTTGTGTACGCGCGCATTGCTTCTGCGAATCGACACGGTTGCAGCTCATCCTGGTGCGCCGCGGTGTTACGGTAGGTTATGCCTTGCATTCCATCCGCGGTCGACGAACCGAGACGAACAAACCCCGCGCGCGCGAATAAGTTTCTTCCTATCCCAGCTAGCCAGCCAGCCTTGCCCATTGCCCTTTCCTTCACCGTTTCTTCTGTCCTTCCAATTTTCTTCCTTCCTTCCTTCTTCCTTCTGAATTTCCCTTTCTTTTATCTTATATACGTCTTATTCCCATGCCCGACGCTATTCCGATGTACACTCGGAACCACTCCCAAGCGTGGCGATGCTCTCACGAGTGCAACTTGAAAAAGAGTACCTGTAAAAAAAAAAGAAAAAGAGAAACAAAAAGAAAAAGAACCTAATTGATTAGAAAAATTGGATACACGAAACCAAAAGGTATTTGAATTTTAAACTCCGACATTCTTGAGAGACGTCTTTCAGTTTTTGTATAACAACGCTGAGAATCTTGATTTGAAGCATCAAACGAGAATAATTTGAAATTTGATGAAAAGGAAAACGTCTTCAGCTTTCCCCGGGGGGAGCTTCGAGGCACACTTTCTCATAAATTTTCAACGAGCGATACTCGAAAGTGACTTAGCCTATTGTCCACGTGAAGAATGTGCGGCTCCGGAGCAGGTGATTTAATGACCGAGGACAATACACATCTCTACGCACAGAGATGGATGAGACATTTTGACTTTCGATGCACCTTGTCCGATGGCTCTCCTCATCCGAGTGTTAATTAGCGTTTAATTCCGTGTCCCTCTCATAATCTGTCGCCCTCTCTTCATCGCCAAGATTTCGAATTGAATGGAAAAGGAATATTTTTAGTTTTTTGTTTGTTGTCTCCCCAGTGCCTAAAATTCCTTTGGACTGAAAAAGAAAGAAGAAAAAAAACAATCGATTGAAAAAGCGCCGCCGCGTCCTCTCGGGACAATCGAAGAAAACAAATGATATTATCGTAAAATGCAAATTGCGCTACGTTTATGTAGTTCTGGGATCGAGTGTGCGGCTGCGGATGAGTCGGAAACGGGTGATCGATGACCGCGGCACACCGTAATCGTTCATTTTTTTTGTCCTCCTCCTCCTTCTCCTTCTACTTCATTTTCTTGCACTCAATGATATGTTGCAAGAGCGCACGTTTTCCCGGCCGCCCCGCGTGCAAAATCAATTATGCAAAGTTTGAGAAATAATTCAGCGCTATTTCTCTTGCGCGATGCTCTCTTCTCGAATTCCTTCAAGTCAACGACCGAGACTTCCTGCACAACGCGCGCCATTATTCAACCACGACTTCACGAGTCTTTTCGCACAGATGACACCCAAAATTGATCTGCTATGAAAATACAACAAATAATCAATTTAATCAATAAGCATCAGACAAATTATCCGATGAGTCCAACAGGTAACAATTTGTATCAGTTTATAATAAATGTCCAATATCTGATTGGTTTCATACATAAATTTATGATGTATATATTCTATATATGCATCTATTTTCCATATATATTTATATGGAACTAAACATTTTAAATTTATATATTAAGCTTCATAAAATTTACGCTATTTTTATTCGAGTCTATGTATGTGATTCTATATATGGCTGTATATATGGTTTCACGTTTAAATTTATATTTTAAGTGAAAAATTTGAGATGTTGTAACATGAAAATATAGTGCATGGCATACAAGGATTATTCGTATGATCATATATGGTAATGATATATATTGCACAAACACACTCTCATATATAAATTGTTACTCTGAGTATTTGGTTGAATTTCGTCGCAGCAGCCTTTTTAAATGGTTCAACTCGTGACCAAGCGCAATAACATTACAGCTTGGTCAAGTGTACACTCTTATATATACATCCTGCGTGGAAACTCGACTAACGTACTTATCAAGTAATTTGCTAATTCGTATAATCGATAAAGTCCTCGGGGCCACCGGCGTGGCATGGCCTGCTTACTCAAAATAGTATACACTTTCATGCCCCGAACGACGCCACGACAGCAGGGGGAAAAAAAAGTCACCGCGAAATCGAAACTCTTTTTCCCTCTTTATATAGAAAATATACGCCACGTCAATGCAACCTGCAGGGCAGATAAAAATCGCTTTTCATGAATCGTTAATTTAATACATTCACAAACGCGAGTGAAGAAAAAAAAAGAAATGTTCAATTACAACATTTTCAATTAAATATATAAAGTTCTATCATGCTATCAAGATTTCGATTGGAATATTTTAACGTTCGCTCGATGTGATTGTTAACACCTCGAGGTTTAGCTCGATGGTTTATTTCAAATTTGCTTAATGGCGAAACACGTTGATAGAAAAAAGAAAAATGGCATAATAATCGACGTATAATTGAACACTTGCTAACCTTTGATAGTCGCGACGCAACTCCCATTGATATTTCGAATTCATATACATAGTAAACATTTTAATAAAATCTTAAAAAAATGTTCGCATCGATTAATGTCACGTTAATGTATACTGCGGCTCTTAATTGCATTACATTTTTCAGGTAAAAATTAATATATGGTCCCATTCATATGCACTCTATGAACGTTATAAGTGTGTCGTAAGCGGTATTTATGCATCATAATGTATCACATTTGTTTCATAAATGCTTCAAGTACTTTGCTATACATGAGACCATATATGGGACTATTTATGGAGCCATATAAGGAACGAAATTTGAAACAATTGGTGAAACCATTTACAAAAATTTATCAAACCACACATTGATCCATGTACAAAGCCATATATGGAACCATATATAAAACCATAAACAAAGCAAATGAACAAAAATAACAAAAACAACTCTTTCTACATTTGAATTCGAATGGAACCATATAAGATGTCATATATCGTATCATATAAAGGACCATGTATGGTGCCATATATAGGGCATTGTAACTGAGCCGAATCATATATAAATTGTTATTTGGACTAATCGAAAGCTGTTGATGTTTTTGAAGATGCGATTTTTGTGATTTGATTGGGATAAAATAATTTCATTGGGCACAAGTGAAGAGGTTGAGTAAGTTTATAGTGTGTGCCGTAAAAGGGTGGCGGCAGAAGCAGTCTAAGGCGGCGGCGTCGGATGCTGTGGGCGAGCTTTCTCGTTTTCATGCCGCGCGCGATCGTATCGTCTGCGTTGTACGTGTATGCATGCATGTACGGCTATGTATATATTATGGGCTATTCACTGTGTCCTGTCCTATTACGAGACTTTTCGCGAGCTCTTCCTGGTTTTGAAACTACCTCTTGGAGGCACGAGCCATCGAACTATCGAATCGCGAATGGAAGTTCGCCCCAAAGCCGGAAGTAAAAAAAACACCGCAACAATAAAAACATACCTCGATACTAAATCAATGTTGTATTTATACGATCGATCGCTCTCAGCCGATAAACACAAAAAAGGAAAAGCCGTGCAAAAATCTATATAAGAATGTGGAATTAATTTCCCGGTTCACCGAGAGAGCCGTTTAGCATTTATTCCGGAGTTCAATCAATTTTTAGTCCGCGAAAACAATGCCATTTCATCTCGCTTGCCCCGTTTAATTGACCACGATTCGTATACCGGCGGCCATTTTTTTTTATCGCCGATCAAAAAAAAACGTTTTCAACGAAAAATAAACACACTCGCAGAGAGTTTATTGAATAATCGCAGTCATCGTGAAGGGTGATACATGAACTTTATATTCGCCGCCGCTGTCTCGGGTTTGTATGCTCCGATGATGTGTCATATTAAGCAATAATTCGCTTTTTTTATCCCTTCGACGTATTGTGTTTATCTGCATGGATGTATCTGCAAAACAATCTCTTGATTAATCTGCTTATCCGTCGACCTATCTGCAACTTGACCCATTGAACCAAACTCTTGCCAATCCATTCAAAAGTAACGTCTCGTTTTTCATTCAACGTCATTTGATTATAGCCTGAACCCATAATAGAATAATTATATAATAATAATTTACAAATTCAAAAATACTATTGTCCTATGAATTTATAAACTACCATAAAAAAATGTCTAACTAACCAGCTATTCGCCCTCATGGAAAAATGATATTTATTTGAAATATCTAACTATTTGCAGCTGAAAATATATTTCACATATATTTTGACATATATTTAACCGTATATTTTCAGTTCAAATGTATTAAAAATATATTTTCAATCGTATTCTCGAATATAGAGTAAATATATGTTCCACAGAATTTCCGTTATCAATTTTGAAAATATATATATTACATATTTAACTTTTTGCCGAAAATATATTTACTATATTTCGACATTTATTTTTGTGTAGATGTTGATATATTTTTTTTCCGTGAGGGCGATTTGTTGTCAATTTTTTAATTTATTATTTATTCTGTAAATTGTTGTAAGTAAAATTTCATGAATATAAATTTGAGCCAAACTTTTTTTTTTTTTGTAAAGAGGCATTATAATTTGTGCGAGATTTTTATTATTTTGCATGACTCGAAAGTTGGCGCTTATATATGGTGATGGCGCATCAGCATACATGTTGTAACCGTATACATGGCGCTAGCTTATCGTATAGTGTGTGAAAAAATGTTGATTACGTGTGTGCTCAGAGTGTACGTGCTCCAAACGCCATATATATTTCATCGCGTTCGAGCCTGATTAAGGGCTTAAAAAAAACATCAAAAAATAATAAAAAAAAATTACCAAAATAAAATTTTGCAAGATATAACAACAATTATTTTATCGCGTCATTTATCATTTCTAATCTGATACAAAAATAAATTGCAACGAAGAGAAAGTTTGTGTTATTAATTTTTTTATACCTTTTTTTTCTGTTAAAATTTTGCTATAAACCGTAATTTTAAGTTTGAATATAAAAAGCCGAGTAAAATAACGTGAAATATTTGCGCGCGATGAGCAACTCGGCAAATATCTTCGGTCTCGTGTTTGCGATACGCGCGAGATTTCAATGATAAGATTGCGCGGTGGCGCGTGATGTTAATCAGCCGATAAGACTGTTAACAATTGTGGAAATGTTGACACGAATGAAGCGATATTGCGTGCACGACATTATCACGAAGAAAGTGCGGAGGATCTCTTTGGAAATCGCGTTTAAGAGGCTTGCCGGCGATGCTTATCGCCGCGAAAAATTGCAACATCTAATCTTGCGTATATCAGAAACACAATGTGACCTTTAGAGCAGTTTTCGCGCGCCCATTTATCGCGAATTTTGTCACTGCTTTTCAACCCATGTGTTTCAATAATTTATGTATGTGTCGCGTCCGACATTCCCGTACGAATCGACCCGAGTGAGAAAATCATATTTTTTTCATTTCTCATCTCAATTTTCTGATACGAGATATCAAAAGTCTCTTTTATGCGACTTTATCGTTGTGATTTCAAGCTTATAAAATTGATTGATAAATTTATCGATAAAAAAATATCTGATGTCGTTTGGATTATAATTAATAATAAAACGTGTTTGTTGACGGCGTTAAAATTCTTCTAATTGATCTCTCGAATTTACAAAGAACATTTTTAATAAGTATTAATGCGGCCGTTTAAGAGGGATCATGGTGCGCCGAGAGTTTCGGTGCATATTCCCCGGAAAGTATATAGCCGGGAGTGTTAAAACTCAAGGGGTCTTTTTCGCACACTCTGCACGCACAAAAAGTGCAATGCCACCGTGGCGCGCTTTATTACTCAAGAGAATAATCGTATAATTAAAGCGAACGCACGTAACGCTTTATATTACAAGGGCCTTTTTCAACGCTAAACTGCGGGATAAAAAAATTGTCTACAAATTTGCACTAATTTACATTTTGACGTGAAACAAATAAGAATTTAAATTTTGTGAAATTATATTTATTTTCAAATTTTTTTTTAATTTTTAAATGTGCAATTCAATAGTTATTTTATTAAACTTTAACTCAATTTTCATAGAAAAGTTCATGAAATTAATAGTCAAAAACTATCGTGGTATGTTTGCGACTTTACAAAACACATGGGTTTGGCGAATTTCAGCATGAGTCACGGCAATTTTAATCTCGAAACAAATTACAACCGCTGTCTGAAAATCGTGATATGGAAAATCCGCCAAATACGTATTTTTACATTTCACGGAATGCATTATTTTCCATCGGGTATGTTTCACAAATCGAATGGCTGAACTTTGTATATTTTGAACGTGTGAAAAACTAATTAGGGGGATTAAAAACTGACACCAGCATTGCTGGATGGTTGCGCAACTTTTGGTTTACGTGACGCTGCACCTTTGAACTTTAAGCAATCGAGGAAGACAATTTAACGTATAGATCATGAGAGAGTATCGCGGTGCAAATATAAAAGTACGGTCGCGCGTATTTGTTGACGAGGCTCGACTAATTAAAGAGTAGCTACAGATAAGCACATTAATTGCCACACCGCGGACCTCCTATAATCATTCCGTACTTTCTGTTAATCAATCAGCTCAATCTTCGATGCTCGATAAAATATATAACTCCGGCTTCACTTCTCCTTGTTGCTTGTTCTTTTTTTCTTCCTTTTTTTGCAACAAAAATTGATACGAATTTTTGTCATGGAAAATCGAATGATATTGCGAAAAGTATCGTGCTGGCAAAGAGAAACGCTAATAATTTCGCCATTAATATTCGCTACAAAACGAACGTTAAAATGTCCGCAAACATTCGCGCCACTTATTTTATCGATTTTCATCTAATAGAATTTAAGCGCGACTTGCCGATATTATCTTTGCACGATATCTTTGGGAAATTAAGTTTCACTTCTTCATTTGCATAAATAGGACATCATAATATATATATGTAAACACAATTTTCAACTTGCCGCTGACATTTATATATGAATAGATTTATCTCTGACTATGCTGAATTTATTTTCCCTCTAATTGGTTATCATTATTCAATTTTTATTTTATTCACCGCATTGTGAAACTTTTGTTTATCAATTTTTTTTCCATTCTCTGGCTAGAAGTTTAATCGTTCGGCTAATTGTAAAATTATAAAGAGAAATTTTTTTCTTCCACAACTTTAAGGTGTATTCGCACAAGTGGTTTTTAAAAGCTTTGGTGTGAGCATATGAAGCGCACGTGTAGAAAGCGGTCCGCTGTGAACTGTCCTCGCCGCAACGCACTGGACTCTCGCTGAATGCAGATTTTCTGCGGGCGACCTACGCCGGTCTTGATCGATGCTGATGAAAGTGATACACTAATCATGACACAATTTTACAAACTCGAAAACGCGCCGTTCTGATGGTTGAACTGCGGGATAGCTAATCAGGTTTGAGCGTGCACAAAACGATAATTTTAACGAGCCAAACCACAGAAATTTGTTCGCAATTTAGAATTTCATGTTTGTAGTAAATATGAAACTCAGATGTTTATTCTCAACCCGTTAAGAATATAGATGATTTTATATATGTATATTATTTTTTTTTACATATTTTCACCAATTTAATTAGCAGAAAAAAAGTATGTTGGATTTAAATTAAATTAAAATTAATATCATTCAATTAAACAAAAAATTAATGTCTTGATTTGATAAAACTTCTAGAAACTACGATAAAAAATCGTCTTAATTTAAGATAATTGTTTTCACCATGATTTCTACCTTAAAGAAATATTTTTATGGTGTCATTTAATTTTATAACGTCATTATTAAAAACTAGTTTAAAAATCAGGTTGAACAAATTACCTTGGTCCTGTTGAGAGGATTTGAAAAGTCCCATCCAGGAGCCACAAAAAGGTATCCACATTTTGAAATTTTTCTAGTAGCCTGAAACAAACAAATGCAACAATTAATAATGAATATCAAGAATAATTAAATTTTTTTTTAAACTGGTATCAAAATGTTGACAAAAATATATTAGTACTGGATATGAATGTTTTGAAATGGAAAAAGTGTGTTTATTATGATACGCGTTAGGGTGAAAAACCAATGCCTTTGTTTTTCTCACGTCTATTGTGTTTATATTCGTACGAATAACAAGAGGGTATCTTGACGATATCCTTTATTGAAATTCATCGGTACCTCTACGCAAAGGGACGCGACAAAATTAAATGCACCGTGTATAATGATAATATAAGCCAGCCAGGAAAAAAAAGGCGCAGCGTACAAATAATATGGCAACGTGAAAAATTACACACCGACATCCAGTATCGTCTACTCGCGCGGATGTATAATGATCGCATAACTGTAAATTGTGTTAGTGCCAAGCGTGAACCGAGTTTCGTTCAGTTTTATGCGACGTTCAACGACTGCTTCGCGAGAACGCACCTGAGTTTCAACTCGTTTTTTATCGTCACTACAAAATGGTTAAAGACAAAAGGAAATGACATTTTTTTGTAACGTGCACTTAATCCAAGATAATCTGATAGATTAATCGAAACTGTGACAAAAATTTGTAAGCATTAACGCTCTATTTAACACATTTCCGTCCGGGACGGTTTCCTGCGGATTTCGACGCCGTATAGCCAACAGGTATCTGATATAATCTCTCTCATTCTGTCTCTCTCTGATGAGGGATTTCAGACCCGAACTACATACTGGTCACAAATTTCACTAAAGATGCTTTCAATATTTTTTCGACAATGGATCAAAAACGTTAGTACCATGACAATAGGATAATCGTCCTTGACTTCATTGGGATCGTTATTTCGAATTACGGTCGCCCCAGATAGCAAGCCCACGTGTGCGATCATCACGCGCGAGGCTGTTAATTTGCTTCGCGTAGGTGTGCTATCAAAGAAAAAAGAAGTCCATTTTTTTTCACGCCTCGAAAATTTCAATCATTTTTTTTTTTCTCGTCTTCGAATTTTTGCCTTTTCGAACTTTCAGTGTTCGGCTTGATTGAATTTGTTGTAAAAAATAAAACCATTACCTGGCTACCTAATCGCTGATAGGATTCTATGAGATCGTGCGCTATCATTGTGAAAGTTTGTTAACCAATGTCATGAACGCACCTTAATATATAGTTTTCTAATGTTTCATTAAAAAAATAGAAAATAAATTGAAATATCTAACAAAAAAAAGTTTAGAGTACAGTGGTCAAGTTGAAAGGGGGAAAAAAACAATGAAAAAGAAGTACCTAGATAATCGTGAGAAGTGCATCAAAAACGAGCATTTTCACGCAACTCGATCGCAGTTGACCTGATATGCTGAGAGCAATTTTCCGATATCACATATTGTCTTGCGGATTTTAATTGTAGGATGCCGCGGTTTTACCGTTCGTTCGTTATCGAAATGTGTGCAGGCACTTGTGGGAAAAGTATCGCGGAATTTGGAACAGGAAATTTATTATTGTTCCCAGACGTAGACAGTTAGATCGCACACGAGGTTTTCAAAAGAGTTACATCACTGCCAATTGCCTGCGACCTAGAATTTTTCTCGAGGCCGTTGAAAACATTTTGTTTGTTTCGTTTCGAATTATTTCGTACCTCTCTCTCTCTCAGTCTTACATACTCCGATAGGCAAAATGCATTGATCAGTCATAAAATAACAAGCCAAGTTGAACTTTTGCGCGCGCGATCTCTCTGACATTTCTAACGTTCGCATCACCTTCAATTAATATCGCAGAGAATGAAACGTATCCTTAATGAATTCGTCCTTTCACGTGAATATCAGATCCTAACAAATGCATTTATCAAATTGAAATATCCCCAAACTGCAAACTTTCAGCTGATTTAATGATGTCTCGGTGCCAAGATTTCTGCGTGCGTTATACTATCGGTGAGGGGACAAGTCGTTTGAGAGTCGCAGAAAGGAAAAAGTTGATGACTTAGCCAGTTGGTGTGTTTGTCACGGAAATGAAAAGGCGGAGGATAAATTGAGACTCCCATCATGAAAACGTGTCATAATGTTGGAACCAATTGATCGAAAGTCTAATTAGGTTATGCGACTCGAAACGAAAGGAAACGAGGAAGTTGTCGAAGAGTCCAATTACACGATCGTCCATCCTTATTTGCTCGTTTACCCGGCGAGTCACAAGGGTTACATCAGTGCACGATTATAACATTACGAAATCGCAATGTCGTGAAACCCAAGATAACCCGTATCATTGTAATTGGCCAGCGCTTTTTCAAACAAAACTATAATTACTCATATCACATCACGTATCTTGTATAACTCAATATCATGCTTTATAATAATCCCCCTTACAATCTTCCTCTATCTATCTCTTTTCTTATACGCACTTGGTCTCAATCTCAACTGAGTAACGCTTAATTTATTTATTTCTGTAAACACTTGCATATACTTTGTCGTACTTTTCATATAATTAAGATCCTAATTTTGTTATTCATTTTCATCACTGAGAAAAAGATCCTATCAAATATTATAATTTATAGATGAAAATTTACTGAACTCTACAGTATATGGGGAACAAATCTAAAATTCGTAAAAAATTATTGAAACTTATATACAGCAAATTTTGACGAATGAGAGCATAAAAAATTACTAAACTAACATTAATTTTTCATATTCATGCTCTGAGAAAAAAATTCTATCAAATATTGAAATTTATAAATGAAAATACACTGAACTGTATAGTATATGTTGTTAAAAATTATTGAAACTTACAGCAAACTTTGATGAATGAAAATGAAAAATTAATATTAGTTTAGTAATTTTTTATTCTCATTCGTCAAAATTTGCAGTAAGTTTTAATATTTTTTTTCCCCAAATTTTAGATTTGTCCTCCATATACTAAACAGTTCAGTAAATTTTGATAAATTTTTTCTCCGTTCAGATAAACAATGAGAACGGTAAGTAAATTTCCTTTTTTCTTTTCTTTAATTCATTCAATTAATTTTGTATTTAATGAGGGAGCAAATGAGCCTTGATAAGTAATCGCAAATTTTGCTCCCTCGTTGCATAAGTTGGTATTGCGCATTAAGTTGTCAAATATGCTTAAGGTTACGAAATGGTAATTCGAGTCAGAAATAATTCGACAGTTTGGCACAATTAATGTGCATGATCTGTTATATTTTCATATGAAACGAAATAAAAGGTCGTTGTATATATTCTCTCACAAGTACCAAAGCCGGAGTATTATTAGTTGACATTATCTGAGTACCAGTAATGGCCAGCCGATTGCAAATACTTGCCATATAAATCGACATGCTTCCACATACACGTTTTGTATACAAATTCTAAATAGGTGTCACGTATTGAAAAGGTGGGCTGCACAGGGCTTATTTGTTCATAATTGATCCACAGTGTTGATTACATTACTTTATATCATACTCAATTTTTTGTTGCAACAATTTCACCAAACTGAAATAAAAATATGAAATTTTCATTTGAAAACATATTGGCTGATGGGATGAAGATAATTACATTACATTATCCACATGTTCTTTTTCTACAAAACCAAAATAAAAACGTCAAATTTGCACATAAAAACATATTTTGATTGCAAAATGGATAATCCTATTATTATTATTATTATTTTTTGATATTAATATTTCGTTTTGCAATAATTTTATGAAACTGAAATAAATGTCAAGTTTTGAGTTGAAAATGTATTTGATACGAAAGAAATAACCACAATTATGACAGACTAAATTAGCCTGCTCATTGGAGCCACAAGAGAGAATATGAAAAATTTCACGTTCATAATTTGTTATTTCGTCTTCGTCAATAAAGTAACTGTATACCGTGAAAATATAACAGTCAACGAGTCAACGCCAGTGTTTACGCGCGTATCATTAAACTTTGGTTAATGAAGTGTTATTATGAATTGAGTGAAAATATTAGCGGTTGTTCTACTTCAGTTACAGGCCAATAAACATTGGAAAAAAACCGTCGGTGACCGGAAATCGAGCATTTAGAAATGTTCAATCCATGTGGAAAGCTCATGAGCATCGGTTGATGGAGAACGACGGAGATTTGGGGGAACAGGTTTGCAGGGAGTTGATTGGAACTGGCGAGCACCGGATGTGCCATATATACGTGTAGCCGACGAGACGCGTGGGACTTTGCGGCATTTGTTGGCTCTGCGCTGCGCACACAATGCTCGAAGGAGAAGAAAGCCGTGACTGCAGTTCAAATTTATATAATTTGTACATTCATATATGTAGTTACAGCGTCAATATAAAAATCACGCCGCGGAAAAGCGAACCGTTAAGAAAAGGTTGGTGATCTTGTTTTTTCTGGCCGATGGAAATTAAACTGCCTCCGCTGTTTTGTACAATCATTTTTCATCGCAATTTCATTATGAGACTTTTTTTTCTTTTTTTTTTGTTTCGTTCTCAAGATGTGAAATATAAAAGTTGTGTACGTCAAAACAAAAATGAATGAAACGATTTATAGAATGATGGCTATCGGCCAATAAAGTGAAGCAACAATTTCTCGACGAACAAATCGGTGTTTATCGAGATTCCACGCATCCGCGATTTGTTCCACCAATGACGTATAACGTGCGAAAGGCACGAAATTATCGGGGGTTGATAACTACCGTCGAGCTCGCCAACGTATAATTACCGCGCTCGCTTCAAAGGTAATCGACCATCTGTCCTTTAAATGTCGCCTTTCAACATTTATATGTACATTTTTCATTTTTTCAAAATTCTTCGACTCGGACAAAAAATTTTGCGATCAAACAATCAATCCTGGACTGGTGTTCCTTTTTCTCTTTTGGTCCAACTTTTCATGTCACGCTTGAAATGAAACGACAAAACTCAGAACGAAATCGTTGTAAAGAAAATGTACGATATAATAAATGTGAAAAGAATTTTTATTTTGTTTCGTTCAATTCAACGGCAACATTGCTCAATTCATATCAAGATTCATGTTTACTTTCGATTTTACGCCAGAATCGAACACGATCGTATCGCCGATGTACACCTGCCTTTCAAATTTGATACATTGTTGCTGCACACGTTGTAACGCGTTTTGCAACAATCGTTTTGTTCGCTACTGCGAATCCTGTGAGTCTCCCGAAAGACAAGTCTTTTTTGTACGATGAAAACATCCGCTCCGAGGCTCGAAGAAAGCTGCTTAGTTTAATTGACAAAATGTTCAACGATGGAATTATAGATGAAGAGCGGAAGTTCCAAGATCATTAAACTTTCCCAGACAGAAATATGAACAAATCATGAAGCTGTAATGTTTTTTGCCTTCTGATCTGATGAGAGATTGTAAATTAATCCGAGCTGTGATATCAAAAGGATCTGTTTTCAATTCCGATATCCCCATCAGCAATTTGTTTTAACGGCTTTATTATCAAATATCGAAAAATGCTTTCAAAGAATGGATTTGCGCATTGTTTCATTAACTGCAAAAGTAACAATCAACTTGACTGAATTAAATAAATTTGTTGTTCAAACAAACTGTGGTGACTTTTTTTATTTTGCAATAAAGTGTTATTTTCTTGATCATTTTTTGAAACGTCAATTGATGAATACCAAATTTTTTGGTGACATTATGAATGACAATTTAAGGTGAAATGGAATAGAGACATTTGTCTCTCTCGCACAATTTATTTATTTTCTAATTCATCATTTTGTGACGAATAATTTAATAAAAATAATTCGTTCAGTGGCTTTGTATATCTTGGGAGAAGTGTTTTATAGTAACAAAATCAATTTTGCCTGAATACTGTTGACAATTGGAAAAAAATTATTTGTTTGACACAATTTGTTACAGTCAAACACTTCTCCCAAGATATACAAAGCCACTGGACGAACTTTCTTTAAATTATTTATCAAAAAAAAAATCAAAATAACTAAATTGTGCAAGAGAGACAGACTACACATATGACATATCACCATAATGCGTAATGATTTTGCGTTGTTTTAAAAAATGTTAGAGAATGAATCGACATTAGCTATGATGTATCCCCGTGTTTACAGTTCCACGAAAGAGCGAAACTTTTGTCCAAGATGAACCTCGAGATACCGATGAGTGTGGGTTACGAAAGGATGTCTGACTATATATAATTGTCGCACAAAGTTCAACGGGACGATTTATGTCTAGTGAAATTGTTTGACTTGTACGATCAGATGTATATAAATAAGGACCGAAACGGTTTGTTACATAAATGATTTGATGCTCGATTTGAGATATGTCATCCGTCCAACTGGCTGATTTGAATTCGAGTCTAATGAAATTATAGGAACGTAACAGGCACAGGGCGATTTGGCAGAAAAGTAGGTATGATAATTCGGCGGTTCGATTTCGTACGGCGCAACTGGCAAAATTGAATATTTCTACTTGACCAAGTTCCCACCGAATTTTCATGCCTAGGAGCAACTTTTCTAAAATGGACTTTCACATCGCGGAGCGCGCGTACGAGGCTAAAACACATAACCTAGAAAATGATCAGAGAGCTAGGCCATAAATGTCAGGCCGCCAGTGCTCGACGAATCATCACGGATTCGATTCCTTCCAGCGATGCGCGACCTCGACTAATCGAGGAAAATGCGAAAGGGAGTGCGATGCACAGAAAAAAAATAGAAAGCGTGCGTGTTTTTAGTGATGCGTACGCGTCGCTTCGGGCAATCACAGATATACCATTTCAACAAACCACATACCTGTGTATGATCAACTATTGTTTACCCACGTAGGTACAAAATTAAAAAAAAAATTTCAACAATAAAAATGACGGAAGAACTGACAAGTCAAATTTTTATTCAACTATGAATGAAATATAAAAAATAGTAGGTGTTTTTTTTTTTTACACGGAGAGAAAAGTTTAATAATACCAGAATCGATATAAAAATTTTACCAAACTGTTTTATAAATGAGGGACAGAAATCATTTTGCAAAAAAAAATGATCAAACTTTTTGGTACAAATTGAAAAACTATTTCATAATAACGATCAAAATTTTAATATAAAAATTATTCAATTTTGTCGTATTTTTAACAACAAACAGTTTAATATAATTTTCATCCGAAATGGTTTCTGTCCTTCCATTATGAGAGTTTGGTAAAAATTATACAACTTGTGATAAAAATGATTACAACTTTTTCCTCCATGTACAGTTATTGTTTTGTAAAGAAAAACAAAAATACGTTATGTAAATGATCTTATAACATTTCCAATTATTGGGAATGATTCCAATTATAATTAATTTATTGAAACGTTTCTAAAAAAGTCGGAATTGAATTCATTTTACAGCTCGACAATTTGTATGTTAACAAGTTTACAGGCGCTATTACTCTGTTAATTCAAAAAGTTTCTTGTTACGACCTTCCGGGATCATATCCAGGAAGTTAGGGAGTGTAGTTTGTTAATTGGAGCCCGGATAATTTGACTCTGCCAGTTGAATTGATTGAAAATCAAAATTGATCCAACGTGTATTTTGACAAGAATAAAATGCGTGGTTTGAAAATCGAGAGGGCATCGTATAAAATTGTGGCTTGCTGAATGAAGTAAACCGGTTTGGCGTTAAATTCGAAAACAGGTTGAAAATAAGCCGTGGCAAATAAAAGCGTGCCGCCGTCGCTCATCGATAAGACGCGCGTACATATAATATTGACCGAGATCCACGAATTCAGCGTGTTGAAAAGGTCAGGGCCAAGCGTTGACATCGCGGAAATAATCTCACGTATCCGATGCGTGCAGTGTCGTCGAAGGTACGTGACATTTTGCTAACGGGAGCGTTCTTTTTCGGCCGGACGGCGTCCACCGGTTGTCCGATCGCAAAATTGATTGCAATTGGTATAAAAGAAATTAATCAAACGGATAAATAATAATAAATCGCTCGCACGAGTTTGACGTTTAATGAAAGCGATCCACTTTCGAGTGTCATGCATAACCTCAAGTCTCTCCTGACTTTCTCGTGCACGACACCGCGGCAGGCCGAAAAAGACGCGTTGAGACAAAAAGGCTCCTCCCTTAAAAGATTCCCTTTGATGTCGACCAACTTTCTATCAAGCGCAGTCCAGTTCAAAAACCTAATCGATCGCTCGTCATATATCAATCGGAAATGTGATATGCCGTGCCAACCACCAATCTTTCTTTCTACCAATTTGTTTCGGAACAATCATTTATTCATGATTCGAAAAACATTCTGTTATTTCAAAACAAAATGATAATTTCAGTTGTAACGTGCATTCGAGAAAATGAAATTCAACATTACAAGAGAGGACGAGCTATTATAATCAGCCTCAACTGCCATGCATGGCGCCAAAAGTTTCGTGTTAGGCTCCAATTTACATATTAAAAGAGCCCTTTATTAGCCTCAAACAAAAATTACCAAAGGCTTTGACTTCTCAAGGTTATAGGTATAACTACTACGGACAATTTACATTACATTTTGTTCCAACTTCTGTTTCTTCATCAGAAAATTCATATACTTATGATGCCACTTGTTGTTATGCTGGTAGAGTTAACACATTATTTAATCATTTTTATGTTTACAGAAAAAAAAGTCTTTTCAAAAACAAGCAAAACGAAATGAAAAAATCAGTGGAATTTCAGATGATATTATTTGTGTAGCTTCCACAGTAATAACCAAATAAGTATTACTTTTTACATTTTTCAATTTTAGAAGATCAAAATTTTTGTTATTATGTACACTGAGAAAAAAATTCTATAAAATATTATGATTTATAGATAAAAACTTACTGAACTATACAGGATATGGGGGTGAAATCTAGAATTCGTAAAAAATTATTGAATTTTACAGCAAATTTTGTTGAATGAGCATTAAAAATGACTAAACTAATATTAATTTTTCATTTTCATTCATTGAAATTTACTGTAAGCTTCAATATTTTTCCCCAAATTTTAGATTTGTCCCCCACCCGCACGAACGAAAAAATATTTTTAAAATATAAACAAAATATATTTTTGTTTATATTTTCAGTATAACATATCACACAATCATCAGTATAATATATAATTTATATATTTTTTTTTATAAATTCCATTATATAAATTTATAAAATAGAACATAAACTATATTTTGTATATACAAAATTTATATAAAAAGCGGCAATAAGTATAATAAAATAGAATATATTTTGGCGAATATATTTTCATCCGTGAGGGCATATACTAAACAGTTCAGTAAATTTTGATAGAATTTTTTTCTCCGTGTAGAAACATAAAACATATCTGTTTGTGAAATTAAAAAATCAATATCAGAACGAGATGAACTGTGACAAAATCGATCAACTAGAATTAAAATAATTTAAAAAAGGATTAACCTGGTTATTAATGTAAGTTACAGATTTAAATTGTATAAACTTGATTTTAGAAAGAACTGGCAAGGTGTCGTCAAAATGAAGAAGACTGTTACTTTTCATATAAACAACTAGTTGAGATTGTCGCGTCAGGTTGGACGCGGCACGGCATATACTGTTACTGACACAGTGGCACGTTTATCTAAATGTTTTTGACGTTACAATTAATGTTACGCTCGCTACTCACGTTTGAGAAAGTGCATGAAGTTCACGCGGATGCAAATATGCGCCGCCATCGTCGGTCGCATCATGTGAAGGACGACTTTTTTTCCACCTAATCGTGGAATAGTTACGCTACAGACTTTTCACCTTGCAACATGGAAATTTTACTTTTCACCTTGCAAGTTGAAAATTTACTTTTGACTTGAACGAAAAGAGAAGGAAAAAAAAGTATCCCTGCAGGGTCTATTGTTGGAAACAATAAAAAAACCTGCGAGACAAAAAAAGGCTGGGCAAAATAAAAGAAGGATCATGAAAACCTCAGTGCTCAACGATTGTGCAATTTCGTTTACGACCACAATTGCGCCTCGAAACAAAACTTAACTGTCGAGCTGCGTCCAGAGCTGCAGCTCCTTTACGACTCGGAGCATCAACGCGAGCAGTAGCTCATCATAAAAAAATGTTTGAGTATTTTTGCCGAACCATGATAAACAAATATATTTTGTGCGCCGAGAAGAGTGGAATTAAAAATAATGCTTTCAGATGCGTCTGTGGCGTTTATATAAGACGTCTGGGATTAATAAAAATCATTGTTCCCATTCGACAAAAGGTAATTAAAAAAAATCTAATTACTTCACGGCGCATGAATTAGGTATTCGTGTAATGAGAAACAATCATATGGCGCTGGCAGAAATCTCAAAAGAGGAAGAACCTGGCGCGAGATGGCTATCTATGCATGCTCATTGCTTCCGGCACGCACACGAATCTTTCAAGGAGAATAAAGTTAAAGACAGAGGAGAGGACGCAATAATCTTGCAGGCAAATAATACTATATATTTTCTTCGTTGCCCAAACGCTGCTTCACTTCCTTATTTTGTTTTATTTTTAATTTTATGCGTGACGATAAAAATAGCTAAATATATAAAAAGTGTAACTAATCAACAAACTGTTAACCTTGAATTCACAAACAAAAACATCAATGAAATTTATTGTAATCTACACGGAGAAAAAAATTCTATCAAAAGTTACTGAACTGTTTAGTTTATGAGGGACAACTTCAAAATTCGAGAAAAAATATTAAAACTTACCGAAAATTTTGACGAATAAGCATAAAAAATCACTGAATTAATATTAATTTTTATGTTCATTCATCAAAGTTTGCTGTAAGTTTGAATAATTTTGTATAGTACAAAATTTCATCTATAAATTATAATATTTGATAGAATTTTTTTTTCAATTTATAATTTTAGTTTCTTGTTTTTTTTTGTTATTTTTTTTTATTTTGGAAGATAATAAAACTTTGTTACATTTTTTAAAGGTTGTATAAATTATATAAAGAAAGGGAACAGAGATAAAATTTCCTTAGCGGAGCCACCACATCAAAGTTTTCATGCAAAGTTCTTCGACGCCATCAGATATGTGTCTGGATGACATACGTGTGCATAACGTGTACATGTCACAGGTCATTTTTTTTCCCTGCAGTGATTATGATACTTGTCGCGAATGACACGAAGCGTAAAGAGTAACGGAACTGATAGTTGTGAAACACAATCGGTACTACTAAACTTGACTACATAGTTAATATCAAATATTGTCAATAATCTCATTCAATATATATATCCGAACCGTTTCAAAATATTTCAAGATTTTATTTTCCGAGAAACCATATAACAATTAGGCGCCTAAATGTCAGACATTCATACAAAATAGAATCAAAAAATAAAATTTGATTAAATGTTATTTCTGTAGGGAATAATTTGTTGCACATGCGCACGTAATTTGTCACGCATTTACGACAAAGAGGCGTGGCCGCACGCTAATTGCTAGACACAAGTTGGATATTCTCATTTTCATAACAATGAATTTTTTGTCTCGCTAAATTTGGTTTCTAACATCGTCTATGATTTTTGCCCCGACGTTAATCGTCTGTGTTTTTCCATGCATATAAAATGACAGTTTGTGTAAGCAGCAAGTGCGGAGGTGATGTGAGAGACTATTTTCTAACCCGCAAAGCGCGAGCCCAGATTATCGCGACGTTCGCTATTTTTGTACGTGCTAGACTGCACGGGGCATTGACACTCATCGTTTCTACGTTCACTCTACATTGCTGCAGGTGCGCGCCATCGCAACGTCCTCCTCTGATGGTTGTTTAATTGTGCCGCGTGCCTCCAATTTGATCAATCTCCGAATCGGAGGCTCTGACCTAAAGATCTCGACTCACGCGAACGATTTTTATATCTTAAAATGGCAATTAAAATAATTTGTGCTCAATTTTTGTAATTCATAAGATGTTTCTCAACCGATTAACCGAGCGTAATTAAAAAAAAGAAACATTTTTGCGAATGCAAATAAGACAGTGAAATTATATTTATATCCTACTTATAAACCTTTTTAAATGTTGAAGAAATTTTGAAATCGTTTATCTTGAAATTTCTTATCCAATTAAATATAAATTTGGCTCCATAAATTTTTTTATTGAAATCGCCATTGATTGGATAACAAAATTTATAGACTTCTTTTTTTTTTTTATTTATTTTTTTTTCTTGGAGATTATTGAAATTGGAGTAAATGATGTTAGAAAAAATGGGGAAAAATATGGGTATAATGAGATTTTGGAAATAAGAGTTTGATGCGAACAGCCAAGTGACGCGTTTCCACCAGTTTCAGATTGCGGATTTCTTCGATGTCATGTTCTTGCGGTCGCCGATCAGAGTATCTTAATCACGAATAAGGGATTTCATTATAACAAGCACGATTGAGATGAACACAGTGTAGCGGCAAGTAAAAAAATATGCATTTCATCTAATAAAAAAACGTCGGAAAAAGAATTTATAAATTTATAATGGTTTTTGTATATTATTGCATCGAGGAACTTGTTTTTGTTGAGGAAAAAAATAACTGGCTTCGTCAAGTTAAAAGAACAGCACAAAATGTTTTTAACTATTTTTACTGTTTCTTCATTCTATTTTTTTTTCGTTCTTCCAAATTCATAACCAACAGTAAAAAATTGGAACTTGAAAATGAAATAAGTCAATGGCGCCGTTACACTACTTATCTGAATCACGCAGTGATGTAATTACAACAAGACGTATACGCGGTCTACCAACCAAGTTCACTTACCTGAAACAATAAAAAAAAAAGACATCGAAACATTAGTTTTGCCGCAGCATACTCTCTTTAATTGCTAACTGGGCCGACTAACGTTTCGATCAGGTGTAAGAACCCACCGCGTGTTTACGTTATTGGCAAAATGAGAACACAATTTCTAGCAAGTAGGCAAACCAAACTTGTAAAGCAAAAAAAACCAGAGGCGGACTTGAATTTCCAAATAAGAAAAAAAAAGAGTATAATTGAGCGCGCATAATTAGAATAAAGAAAAAACGAAAAATTAAGTAGCCAATTTTTTTTTCAACGTGTAATTTGAAAACTAAGAATCATGATGTTGCACTTTGCCGATGGTAACAGATTTGTAGTTTTTGTAAAGACATCGAGCGGATAAGAAAGGATACAAACGTATAGTTTGTTGCGAAAGAAAGACGTTCTAAAAGCAGCCATTTGACGTCCCTTCGTTATTGGGTTTCCACATAAATACAAGTAGCGTCCGCACATCGCAAGCCTTTTTCTCCTCTTTTCAATCCTTTCTTTCCTCTTATTCTGCATTTCATTCCCAGACGTTAAATTAATGCCCTCCCAATGAAAACATAAATTTTTTTGTTCTAATGAAAGAAACGAAAAAAAAAAAAGAAAAATTGGGCATAATTCAATTTAAAAATAATGAAAACAATCAAATTCAAATTGTGCATGTAAATTGCGGGAAGACCAAGTTTTGTAATTGCAGCGAACGATTGCAAATCGTTTGACCATAAACGATAATCCCGCGGAGTCTAATAGAACGTCGTCATCCCAGTGGATGACTAATTTTATGTAATGAATTTTGTTTTCACGTTGAAACAATGGGTCGCGCGTCACCTTGGGCCTGATGGTGTGTGTCGAGGGTATTGTTCAGCGGAGATTGACTGTCCATGAATATTGATTTGCGTTTTTCTTGTCGTTTTGCGAAACCCAATGCTAGACGTTTTGCAACTAAAACTTGTAGATGCAATTTTTTTCAAAGCTTCAAAAAGATACGTTTGATTGGTTTTTAAACAGGCATATTAATTAACTTGACAGTTAATTCAGTCATACACAAGTTTTGGTAGTTCTTGAAAAAGAAAAATTTGTGACCATTTTTCTGAACTTTATTTCAGAAAAAAATATTCGAATTTGATGACAGGTCATTTAGACCCCAAAAATGAGGATCAGAATTTATTCGTTTTCAATAAATAATACATGACATTATTGTTATCGAGAATTGTCTAAATAATGTTAAATACTCTAAAACGTCACAAACATGAAAAAATCGACACATTTTATCTTCATTTAAACCTGAATTTTAATTTGTGGGTCAAAATGACCGTCCGACCTTAACACCAGGTAGAATTTTTCCGACCTTTTAGTGTCACGACAATTAATTTTATAATCTCAGAAAACAAGTTTATCACCCGAGTGGTCTAGTCTTATCTCAAAAAAATCACACGGAGGAAAAAATTCTATCAATCAAAATTTACTGCAACTGTTTATTATATGGGGGACAAATATAAAATTCAGGAAAAAATATATAAACTTATATCAAATAATTTTTCACGAATTTTAAATTTGTCCCCCATATACTGTACAGTTCAGTAAATGTTCATCTACAAATTATAATATCTGATAGAATTTTTTTCTAAGTGCATGAAAATGAAAAATTAATATCAGTTTAGTAATTTTTTATGATCCCATTAGTCAAAATTTGCTGTATATAAATTTCAATAATTTTTTTACGAATTTTAGATTTGTTCCCCATATATACTGTACAGTTCAATAAATGTTCATCCACAATTATATTTGATACAATTTTTTTCTCAGTGCAGATACAGCATTTTTTGCGACAAATTGCAGCGGGTAGAAAGAGGAAGAGCTGACGAAGAAGAATCAAAAACGAATATCGAAAGCCGACGTTCTTTTCATTTTCATCTGCCTTATTGATCATTGAATGGTAGTTCGAAAAACCTCTCGGCTGGTCGGTCTGCCATATCGGCGAGGCTCGATTTGAGATATCATGTCTGGAATAATGTCGCGTTGTTGGAGCTAATTGTGACGCGACGGCGCGCGGATAAGGTGAAGAAAGCGATGACGGATGAATGATGCCGGTGGAGAGGCAAAGCGGGAGCAACTCATTTTCCATGCTGACCCTTCATCTTTGCGTGCGCTCGGCAGCCCTTTCCGCGGCGGCGGCGCGGCTACTTATTGTCAGTTAGTGGGAAGTTTATGGCTGGCGCGCTTGGACGAGTGAAGAAAATAAGAGAAGCGATATGAATCGGATGGATTGCTTCGTTAAGCCGATGAACGTTGACGTCTGAAAGAAGAATATACGCGCAAACTTGACGACACGTTTAACTCACACGCTTCAATTATTCCGCTGCGCTATATTTCCATTTCAAATCTCAATCGCTTAATTGACGGTTTTATGGCCCGGCCCATCCAGATAACAATCTCCAAATCAGCAAAACTCTGTGTGCCATTTTTTTTTGTTCTTCATTTCGTCCTCTCGTGATGTGCAAAAATAATGCGGCCAGAAAAAAAAATTGCATCATTTCGAAACCGGCTTTTGAAAGTGTCTTTTATTGGCCGCGCGCGCTCTATAGGTACATTGATGTCTGAGATAGAGTAAGAGCAGGTACTGGTGCTGGTATACGCGGAAATCGCATTACTCCGAACGCGCCATTCTCGCTAGGTGAAACTCCGTAAATGTAAACCTGACGAGATATCCGTCATTGATGTGTGTACTCGCGACTTTTCTTGCAAATCCTATATCGATCCTCCTCTTGGCTTGTATATGATTTTATTTTACATTTTACAATTCTCTTCTCGCTGATCCATACGCAACTTTAATTAACAATTTTACAATACAAATAAAAATTGTGTCGTCCATAAAAAACAATGCTGATTTGAAATTAAAAGTCATATTCGTTTTGTCCAAGTGAATATTTTTAGAAAACGAAGGAGAAGATGTTTCAATTTTCATAACTGATGAAAATATCTTGTTAGGGTGGAAGTATCTGTTATAAATTATATAGATATACATTTTCATCCGATGTGTATCACGAGGACTGTAAATTAATTATATATTAATGAGTTGTACAATTTAGCAGATGAATAAATATTTGCTCAATTGATTCGATGAGAGTAACAATTGGCAGGAACAAGTTCTCTCTCGCGCACGGTCGTTTATTCATAATCAAACTTCATTAAAAGGGAATTATTGTAATCGAGCAGCGTGACAAATCAACAATAAATTTCATTCAGACGGTCAAAATCGCATTTCGACGTCGCAATAAGAGAATGCAATGAACGCGGCTAATTGCGTTAACCTTAACTCGCTCTCAAATTAGATTAATGGTGCAAATTTTTAGTGCACGAGAAAGCGATATTTAATGCACGCCGCACGGACAATTCGCGAATTAAAAACGCCCAGTGTTTCTCAGCATGAACTCGCTCTGTTACAACATCGTAAATCAATGCCAAAACGTAAATGAAATTCAACTTTTTGCCATTTGTATCACAAATGGCGATTCCGAGCGGATTTTTCGCGAACGCATTTTTCGCTCGCCATCATTTTGTTGTTGCTCTTCTTCTTTTTTTTCTTCTTCTTTTTGTTCTTCTTATTCTTTTCTTTTTTTTCCATCACATTTTAAATTCAATTTTAGTTCAAACTCCACGCGAAGCCGACGAAGTTCGCGTTCTATTAAAAGGCTTCCCCTCGAAAAAGAACAAGAGGTTGTAAAAGTGGAATGAGTAAATACGATAATGTGATTTTTCGTCTAAAATTACATCCGTGCGTTTTATTTTCGCTTGTTTGCACATTATATTATTTATATTTATTCAAACAAAAGTGCTTCAGCAGTTTTAAATTTAGAACAGAGAGTGCGAGGAACGTTTAATTGAGGCGACGGAAAAATTCGAACGCGCAGTCTCAAGTGCAAACGAATTTTGAATTGTTATATCTATAGACTTGGGTTGAGTCTGGTGGATGCGTGCGGTTGCACCAAATAGATTAGAACGCCAAAGAGAAAAACTTGTCGGGTATATATACGCAAGAAAACCACGCCGCATGAACCAACCGACTGCAATGTATAAATTGAGGCCGTGCAAATAATATTTTGCGCTCTATAAAAAAGTGGATGGAAGAAAAAAAAAAAATAAAAAAATAAACAACGTCCTACGAATTGAAATTTGCCTGTTAATCATTGAAAAATGACAACTCATCGGTCCTGATAACGTCAGCGCGAAGATTTATTAAGGACACGTAATCTCTCAATGTGAAATCGTTCCAATTTGTTCGATGCAACAAAAAATTTGAATTGTTAATTCGGCAGTTATGTCAAACGAATTTGTTTATTAGATTCGACGAGGTTGTTTTTGTCGTCTATCATTTTATCTATTCGGTTTTGTTATTCGTAAGTTCGGGTGGAAAAATCAGCATTACATTATGGGACGATTGCATTGTTTCGTCGTTACGTGTGTCGTCGTTATCCACATCGGTTGGGGATATTTTAAAAAGGCTTGCTTTTGAGAAAAGTTTGGTTGCATCTTGCGGCATGGCGAAGCGAAGAGCGCTCGGAGTGACGAGCAAAACAAGACGATCTCGCAAGCGAGACAAAAAAAGAAAGAGACGCGGCGAGGAGGCGGGGTGCGAGGCGCGCGCAAGAATGCACCCAGAACAGGTCGCAAGAAGGCATTCCGTAATTTGCGGTAGCACGAGGGCCGCCTCGACCACGTGTGACAATCTGACAGATATTGTCCCAGCCCACAATCCAAACGCCAACCCAAAACTTTTCGCTCCAAATTGTCCCTTATTTTTTCAACTCTAAACTTTAACTTTCATAAAACTCCTGTTATTCAGATCTATCAACTTTTCGGATTATACCTGAGCCTGATTTGTTTGGCGCCCTCAAGAAATACTAGTCGTTATTTTTGTTTCCTTTTATTTTCTTTTTCTCAAGTTCCATTATTCATCGCAACAAAACAAAAAAAAAAAGAAAAGAAAACATACTTTATATTCTCATATATGGCTTCGTATATCCTGCATATACATTTTTTGCACCATATATGAAGCCATTTTTGTGATATTATACCGCGTATATACGGATATGTAAATAACATATATGGCTGCTGGTATGAGATTTGTGTTTGTTTATTTTTCGTCTGAACAAATTCATACTAGTTTTCGTATCATTTTTGAAGTTGCATACTTGATAAAAAGTACCTGACTGAAATAACTTTCGTCCGACGTTCAAGCTAAACAGTCTTCAACCTATGAAAACGAACAGTGTTCGATTAGGGCATCGCATTCATCTCGAATTTCTGTTATTACAACTTCACATCGCACGGTGTGATTTATTCTCGCTAGGCAAAGTCATTGCGATTATGTTAGAAACTGTCGAGACACCTAAAACACGATATTTATACCCGCAGCCTCACACTTCACATTCCGTTTCATACGGCATCGAATGTGGGCGGGGCTTCTTGATACCGCTGCGTGAATATAAAGTCTATCACTTTTTTTTTCTCAAACCTTTCAAAACTTCTCCCACCGTCTCTCTTTTCAACAACTGAAAAAAAATATGTCACCAAGATTCCTTGCACTTAATTTGCATCTTTTTTCAATCGATCATCAATCAAAACTATTGATTCCTGTCATGAAATCCCATCTTGTAAGCTAAATAAAACATACATATTCAGATTCCAACCTATCGCTATGCTCGCTATTGAATTAATATGAAACGTAAAACTATATTTGTTCTGAGAAGAAAAACCGTTTCCTCTGAATCGCTGAGAGGTGAAAAACTTAAATTTATATAACAGTATATAGGTTTGATCAATTACGAAATCATGACTTTCTAAAAAAATTTTTTTCAACCCGACAATGAGAACACCGGCGTTGTCAAAATATTGAGCCTAATTCCATGGTTGTATTTGTTTTAAACAAACATCAGCTTCGAAGTGAAGTTTGAAAAGAAAACACCAAGCTGTCATCGGTCTTCAACTAAAATTCAACTATTCATCATTATTTATTTATATTTGCTTATTTGTTTATTAATTTTTTCAAATCATTCATCCACATTCATGAAACAAAATCCAAACATTTTCGTTTATAAAAAGTTCAAATTTTGAATAATCTTAATGGAATGTTATAATGATTAATCTGTTAATTTGTTAATCTGTTAATTTGTTAATCTGTTTTTTTTATATATAAAAACTATTACTAATTGCTTATTACATTACAATTAATCAAACTCCATCGCGGGGACGCAATTCTATAAAGTTGTTTTTCTTTTCATATTGAAATGGAATAAACGCAATTAAAAATTTGTAGATCGATTTGCATCTTTATGAACAGCAGGAGGGGGAGGGCGAGAAAAGTAATTAATCGATGTTATTCTTTCACGATTAATAAATAATTCATCGTTTATATTTTTCTACGGCCACTGATCAACTTTATGGAAATCATTCATGTTGACGAGCGAGAAAAAAAGATGACTTGGGAAAATACTCGTAATGTGAGACAGGTGCTCCGGGTTTCAGATCTTGCGATAGGACTTTCCTCGGACTTGAGATGTAAGCCCTAGCGAGTTACATGTAACCTATTTTCTGTCCGCGCGTTTTATTTTCAAAAAACGCGAGACCATTTTTTTTCCATCAATAGCCCGAGGAAAAAAGTCAAAACGAAATGAAAAAAAAAAAAGGTAAGAAAAGAAAAACAGTGAACTGGTTAAACAAGAATCAGGACTGGAAATACTGGCAGTACCAGTATGACCAACGTGTAAACAATAATAATACTCCAAAAGGGGTAAATGTTTTGAGTGAAAAATAACTGTTGTTGCAAGAGCGCGGATTTGTCGAAACGACATCGGTTCGTCTAACCGATTCGGAAAGAAGTGTTTACGTTCAATATTTACATGCGAGACAAAAGTGACGGCCGATTCAGATGTGACAAAAACAAAATAAAAAAAAAAACCTGTGTACTGCCGGCGGGCCATTTGAAATGAGCGGCCACTTGTGACACTGCCCCGCTGCAACATCTCGTTGACTTGTATTGTTGACACAGTGGGGCAGTAAAGAAAGCATGTAATTGCATTGTCGGTGTCGCGGTGGAGGGCAATAAAAGTTGAGAACAAGGGCACTTGACGTTACACGCAGTGGGACGAGCAAAACTAAATTGACACGGGTTAGATAAAACGGATGGATCGTGTGCTCTCACCCTGTTCGACTCGAGGGCCTCAGCTGTGTGCTCCTCCTTTTGCTTGAAGCAGCTGCTGCATTTGCTCTTATTGAAAATGTTGGGCGCAAATTTTCTGCACTCGGCGCCAGTGCCGCGCGATGCACACGCGGAACCGCCCGACATGGTCAGCGGCCGCGGCAAAGTCGGATGGCCGTGGCGCGACGACACAACGGCATCGAGAGGTGTGCAACAAACTAAACTATCCACGCCAGTTGAACAAACAAAAACAAACGACGGGCGGCGGTTACGGTACCTCGACCTTGAGCCACGAGGTAACCTCGATACGCGCGCGGGTTTCTCTTTGCGCACATATGCTGCTCGTGCAGAGTCGCCTTAAGAGCCGCTCTCGCACCTCGCCGACACACGTGCGATAGCAGCGTCGCTGTCAGTTTGGCAGCTCAGCCGTCGCCGCGTTCCGAGTCGCGGCACGCCGCTGCTGCCTGGCGAGACTTTTCGGGCCAGCTGCTGGTGCGCGGCGAATTGCGCTCCATGTCGCGGCCGCGCCCGGCCGCTAACAACAAATAAAGCACTCGAAGCGTGTACCTTAGCTTCTTCTGCACTCTCACACACACACACTCTCACACACGCGCGCGTCCAGCAGCGCGCTCTCTCTCCGCTCCCAACCACGACCGCTTATCGACTGCCAGCCAGACCGGAGCATGCTCCACCCGATCCGTACCGCGCGCGCCCAATTAACCAGCTCTCCAGGCCAGGAGAAAGTCGCGCCCCTCGCGACATCTCCGGGATTGATCAAGTACTCCACGTGAAACCAACCGCCGCCTCCTCCGAGTCGGTGCCGCGTACCGCCAGCTTTGAATCTTATCCACCTGTTCTGCTCATTTCAACACGTATCCGTTTCTTAAACTGAAAGAATTGAAAATTGAATTAATTGCGGATCAATGAGTCAGACGAAAATTCAAACAGTTGGTGTCGTTTTCAATGGTTGCAAATTTTGCAAATGGGTTGTACCTTTGCGATTGTAGAAGTTGGTTTATTTTTGGAAGGTAATCGAGCTGAAAGGAGGAATAAATTGGATAGAGAATTGATGATACAAATTGCGAAAATAATAAAATCTTGAAATGCAAAATGATTAATCAGTTTTTGGAAAATGGAAATTCGGTCGATGTTAGAGAGTTTGAATGTTGCGGAATGATTATAATGAATGGTTGTTCAGTAGAGTCAAGGGTGATTTATTTGACAAGTTTCTAGAATATCAGAAGAACAATAATACTAGAATTATTGTTATATTAAAAAATTTTTAATCGAATTTTTTGTCCGGTATCAAGGTTGTAGTAGCTGAATGATTAGCTAATCAATTCCCAACGGTCCCAACAGAGAAAAAGATTAAACTCAATATTCGAGCAATAAAAAGCAAAGCTGAGAATGTACTTCAATACACCTAGCAATTATTCAACAGAATGAAAACGAGGAATTTATGTTCATCAGTATGCCTTCGTTGTAACCCGCCTTAATTTATTTGGGGTCTACGGCCGGTTGTAATTATCTTAAGTATATCTATGGGGAAAGCAAATTCAAAATGTCAACTAATTGTTATTATTCTAACGTAAAAAATAATTCATACATACCTTGTCTGTCGAGACAAAAATGTAGTTTTGCAAAAATTGTAGCTTTTAGAATCATCTCACGACTTCGAACTTGCCAAGAATAACTACTAGATGTTTTCTCTAAAAATTACAAAATTTATTTCAAGTTTTAGCCAAATGAAGTTTAAAATATTCCCGAAACTAACCTCGCTATAAATAAAATGAAAGTAAAATCCAAAGTTAATACAAACCAAAATTCAATCAAAGTTTGATGCAAAAATGGGTTCTTCTCTCGATGAAAAAGTTGATGTAGATGCTCTTTAAAAAATTAAAAAAATGGGAACACCAAAAAAGTCAATCGTTTTGTTTTCCATCATCCACTCCTAATAATATGTTTCTTGCCTTTCATGGTACTTATGATTCCGTTCCGAACAACACGTACACCTATAATGCGTCGTGCATTATTAAACAGCGTACACATTCAAGAATACAATAGCACCGCAGCAACGCATTATTCTCCATTATAATGCGCGAAATTAACCGTTACGCCTCAAACACGTGCGACGGACAACTGCAAATTACTTTTTAAATATTCACCTCGTCCTTCCATTAACCTCTCTAGGCTCAAAAAGAGACCCCGGTTGTTCCCAAAAACTCATTCCAAAACGTGCAAAAATGCGCGGGCACATACTTCTTGCAACCTCTGTAACCTCGTTCGAAAAACCTGCCATCGTTCCTAACCTCAAAATTTGCCCGCCAAAAAAAACCTGCAAAACAATATAAAAAATTGATTTTCAATTCCAGTATTCTTGTTTGAGATTGAGATTTGATTTTGAATATGAAAAGGCGTTTCAAAAGTACAGTCTGAATGTCCACTTACTGCTCGAGTCAAAAGAAATGAACAAAAATTATGGATCTCCGATATCAGCTGTTGAACGTATCCGGTTCGTTCGCGTTCATCTCGTTTCAGTGATCCGGTTCTCGACGCTGTTTCACTTGGTGTTTCACTGATTCCGCAAAATGGTAGATGAAGCGGGTGACAGGTTCGTAAAATTAATTTAAAATAATAGTGTTCTCGAGCAGTGCACCGACTTATTTTCGCGACACCGTCTCGCTGCGGCCGCAACACATATGCCCTTCAAGCTAACCTTCAAATCGCCGCCGCCGCTCGCCGTCAACGACTGCGCTTCGTAACCTATTTGCTCTTGCTTTCTCAAGTGCCTGCAATTGTTCGCAATCGGCTTTCTCGCGTCTCAAATTCGGTTTCCACAATTCAACTACGACGTGAAAGAACAAAAACAAAAATGTTCACTCTTGTGTAACCGATGAAAACAAACCGACGATTGTTTTTGACCGAAGGTTCAACTTGGCAATCGATGTCTGACCGTTGACACACTTTTGTGTTTGCGGTAAGGAGCAAAAAATTTTTTTCAAAAGGGTTATAACAAAATTGACGTGTCGGTTGCAAGTCCACGGTCTTACATAACGTGGTGGCGAGGATGATGGAGTTATCGATTGGCTGTTGTGTTGCCGCGATCGACGAACCGATCCGCCAAGGATTTACTTCAGATTTTTTTTTCTTTTATCTGTTGCAGGGAAAATTTAAATGTATTTATTATTAGAGAGGTTTACGACAGCGAGAATGCCCACGAGACATTCGAGTACGAGCTGGAGAGGGCCCTCGAGGCGGAATATAGCTTAATTGTTATAGAACCAACCAAACTTGGTGATGAAACGTCCAGGTGGATAGCTGTCGGCAATTGTCTTCATAAGACGGCTGCTGTAGCTGGTCTCGCAGCTATTGTTACTGGTATGTTTGTTTTTATCAATTAAAAAAAACGGACAAACCAATAGAACAAATAGAATTCATAAATCATACATCTTTTATAACACCAAACCTCCATGGAAAAGAAAATATCTCTAGAATTCAACAACTGAATAGAAAATGCTAAACTCTTGCATTATTTTGTGTAACTGTCATTTTTCAACTTGTAGTATCGAAGAGTTCGAAATTTTGGATAACACCATAATCAATGTGGAACATTTCCTGTTTTTTTTTAAAGTTGATTTTTTATTACACGATACCGAATCGAAGACCTTGAACTTTATATTTAGTCCTGACGATAAGAAAGCATAACAATCAACAAGTTAATTCGAGCAGAAGTTACCTCACATTTATCATTCAAAGATTAGGGAATGTTACCCAGCGTGTCATAAAAAAAGCTCTCGGCCAAATGTGGCAATTGTAACTTCTTTGTTGCAATTGAAATGGAAAATTTTAAAAAAATTCTCACAAGATTAATCGCTGATAAGGATTTACAAAGTGCGAACAATGAATAAATGAAATGCAAATAACAATTAAAGTGATAACAAATAGAGCTCGTTTGACCGTTTGTTGTAAACATTTGCAGTTGTGTTATATTTGTGTTGTGGTTTTAGGTTTGATATGGAAAGACCGAGCCTACATATGCGGACCTTTTGGTTGCATAGCATTTGTGACCTGCGGGTTGTACACTGTCTCTTGGCAGTTCGACCCTTGCTGTCAGTACCAAGTGGAAACTGACACGAGCAAACTGCCGCACATGGAGCTGCTCGCCGTATTAGGTCCATCTTCACCTACGTTCCTAGTAAGAAAAGACGACAGAAGAAGACGAATTTTACACACATCACTGACTCTCATGGCGTTGGGAATCAGCGCCTGGAGAGTGTACCAGGCTCTCAAATGAGTCAATTCAATAAACAAAACGAAAAAAGGTAGGATGCACAATCGCAGCGAACAACAATGCAACCCAAAAGAATAATCAAATTGATACAATTGCGCAACAATCTTGATTGCTTATCATTTCACTTGCATATGATACGACCGTTTATGTTGATCGATATTAATTACATCCACCATCTTTCGTAAAACGGCGCTGTCTTTGAATTGGGAAAAATACAATTTAAATTGTTTTTCGAGAAAAGTGGAATCTGGAAATGATTTTATTGTGTTGTTTTAGGTTGTACAGAAAAAAGAAAATACAAAACAAAATGAAAAATAGTAGTCACGAAAGATGAAAGTGCGAACAATTATTGAATGTTGTTTTGGTTAGGGACAAAAGTGATGACCGAGTCGAACAACCAAGTCGATTGAGCGGAACTGAACCAAAGTTTGTCTGCGAAACGTGTTGCATTGCTCGATTTTTAATTCTGCGTCAACAAAATAATGATGCATTTTATTATAATACATTGTGAAGGTGAACACAAAAAACGTCATGACATTTCACGCGCAAAATTTGATATCAGTTTTTTTTATATCGGACTGATCGCACGCATACAACCACTGTTGTTATTGAAGATAATATTTTTAATTATTAAACTAGCTGTTGGAATATTATGTGTCTTTTTTATTCATTCCCACACACTGCCAGCGTATACTCATCAAGGCCAACAAAAACTCAGTCACAAAAAATTGTATTCTTCCTGGTTCAGGCAAATGCAATATGTATCATTTCTATAAAACACTTTGAAAGACATTGTTTTTAAGTGTTGTATGGTCAAATGAACTAAGATAATGTAGACATTTGTGGACAAAGTTGTAGAAAATTTGAGTGGTTAATAGTTATAGAAAGTCCATTCATGTTCAAATTCTATAACAGAATTGATCCTTTTTAGATCTTATTAATATACCAACATTTGTCCGAGTAAGATGTCTTTATGTAAACAATCATACTTCAAATAGTATTTGGCAGTCGTATTACCATTTCATCGTCATTTTTATCTCCAAACTTATGTCAAACAATTGACCTTTTTTCATTGAAAATTTAAAGAACCAACACTTAATTAAATTGCAAATTGGTAAAAAGTGTAAATAAAATTTACTAAAATATTATAACATAGCAATATTTTCTTAGATTGGAAAATGATTTTGAAACAATCACTATTTTTGAATTTTGAATGTATAAAATGTTGATACAAAAATCAACCTTATTTTTTTGAATAGATTGTATTATTAATGGAAAAAATTAGAAATTCAGTTTAACATACTTTAATTTCTGATGAAGTTTTATTCAATGAGAACTTTAGATCTTCATAAATCAACGCAACAACACACTATTCTTAGGTATTATATAATTTTTTTTCAATTTCGAACATTCACAAACTCGTGGAAACATCTAATCCAGAAATAGTATATTATACAACGAGGGAGCAAAATGATTAATTCGAAGTTCTCATATTTCAAGGACTGTCGATTAATTAAATCTCTCATTTGAGATGAATAAAATTTGTTTTGATTGATTTTTTAATTGTTCATAAATTCAAAAAAACAAGTTGTAAAACTGAAAATGTATTTCACCGACATCGATACAAAATGCAGCATTTGTTCGTAGTTGCTTCCAAAGCGGTACAAAAAATTAATTCGATAAAAAAAAATATTGTGTTGAATCTACATTTTGAAATACCAGTGTGTAAATAATATAACAATTAAACAGTGTGCCTGCTATAATACTTGAAAGTCTATAATTTTTGCATTTTATTTTTGCATTTTCTATCAAGCTTTATAGTTTACAAACGTCATTTATTTCAAACAAACATCTGTATATAATAATGAGAAGTAGATGTCTAACGTTTTTGATTTGTATACAATGTTTTACAAGTGGCTTGTTAGGCACTGACGAAATTATATATACTTCAAATTGACGTCATGTAAGCGTATTATGTTACAATGTACATAGTGTAAACATGTTATGCATTCATAGAACACGGTATTATGGAAAAATAAAGTATATAGTTTTAAAAAAAACAGCAATCATTTTTTAACCCTGAACAAGCGTCTCAAGTTTGACTGACTGAAAGAAACGCAGACATCCATAAGATGAAATGGATGATTTCGTAAAGCAATCATATTATCAAAATTAAAAAAAATTCATTTCTTTGGTAAAAGTAACAAAGAATAAAAAACTGATAAAGATTGGTAAAAATCAACAATCAACGATACGATAGATATATACAGTATAATTGACATCTAACATCTCCATAAAACTGTACATTTTACACACAATAGTACATCTAGATACTGATTAATTTTCTTTCTTGGTCTTCGCTGCACGTTTGTTCATGATCCAAAAGTACAATTGCGGACACAAATATCGCAATCCAATAGCCAATCTTGGAACAAGAGGCGAAATCGACACGTCTTTCTTCTCCAGCAACACAGCATCCAGTATCCGTTCTGCGACGTATTTAGCAGTGTAACCTTGTTGGGTCGTTTCGTCCATCACTAAAAATTAAACCGATCCGATGTATATTCATTTCACATTATACATTCTATTAAGACAACAAATTGAATAAAAATTCGACCTCCATAATTCGAGCCGTCATCTGTCAGAGCGTTTATTGATAACTGAGTTTGAATATAACCAGGACTGACAGTCGTGACTTTGATGTTACTTTTTGCTAATTCTGCTCGAGCTGAATCTGACCAAGCTTGAAGTGCGTGTTTAGATGCAGCATACGCAGACCTAAAAATCATCAGACGCAACATTTAATTTTCCATCTCTTCATTTAGTCATTTACATTGTAGAAACGTGACTTTGCGAATAAAATTTAATACCTAAACGGAAGTGGCAGTTTGCCCTGAATGCTACTAACACAAACCAAGTGTCCAGATTTGCGTTTAATCATGATAGGCAAAACAGCTGAAATAACATTTTTGCAATTTAGCATATCAATCATGAAAAAATTAAAATGAACTATTAATGCTCTAACAAGTCACCTTTCGCGACAGCAATTGCTGCGAAATAATTAATATTCATAACTTTGACATCAACATCTATTTGTGTAGTGAGTACTTCTCCTCTATACGACACTCCAGCATTATTAATAAGGATGTCGATACCATCGTACACTTGGGCAACCTTTTCTATCTCCGACGGTATCTTTTTCAGATTGCTCAGGTCCAATGGCAAAACTATAGGCGGATAAATTGGGTCAGTCTGAAAATGTAGATAATAACACATTTATTAAGTCCATTTTTTTGTATCACAATTACAATCACTGTAACAAATTGTACCTCATAAGTGTTGATTAATGTACTCCTAACACGTTCCAGTTCTTCTTTTCTTCTGGAAACCAAAATCAATTTACATCCTGCGTTGTAAAAAATGTGCGCCAAAGCTTCACCCAATCCTGAACTTGCTCCCGTTATCAAAACAACCTAAAAATTTGACACTGTGTTTAATTTACAGTTAATTGTTGTTGTTATTTTACCGTGATTAAAATTGTTATATTGTGTTTATATTATATTGTGTTTATTTTCTTCATTTCGTCAACAACAATGACTCACCTTTCCTTTCAGGTTACTCTGTTTCCTCTTTTTCAATAATAAATAATAAAACTGATAAATCAACCAGGGAAGTGAGATCGGAAATCCGATGATTGTAAACAACCACCAAACGAGATCATATCCAGGCAGTGACTTGAGTGACTGCATAGTTGACACATTCATATCACCACTCATATTGTTTTCTCAGGAAAAAAAATTTTTCGATACCGCTCTCTCAAACTTATCACTGACGTAACGACGGCAGCGACCTTTGATTCACACGATTGATTTGATGATGCTCCTTTTGTGTTATCAATTTTGTGTCCGCTTGCGGAACGTGCGCTCAGCGCTCACACATTTGAATATAATAATATAAATAAAATAATGGCCTACGCAGTGTTGCCAGATTCTTGATTCTTCCCTACCATACCGACCAAGATAAAACTCAACGTACAATTACCGTACGAGCTTTTTTAAAAATGAAAATGTTAAAACCACAATTTGTTCACCTCAAATATTGACAATAATCAATCCGGTTCAGCAACAAAATTGATTCTACCTTTGATATTTTGAGGTTAGGATTTTGTTGCGTTTTGAATCTCGCGCCAAAATTCGTTTGACTGGTGCATGCGCGGTGGGGAGGATGGCGAGAGGAGTCTTGTCGTGAAAGAAATTGTGTGTGTTGTGACTTGTGGATTGTGAAGAAAAATACGACACGCAATTGGCCGAAACGCGGGTATCCCGAAGGTTGACATGGCTTTATGAGACATGTTTTGTCAGTGGAGCGCTGACGGATCGAGACTGAACGAGATACCACCACCGATGCATCTGACCGCAAAGCGAAAAGAGCGCACTGAGTGTTAGGTTAACCGTTGATGTTGTGGTCGTTCCGATGCCCGATCGCTTCGACTCGAATCATCGTTATTCCAACCTGAGAGCCGTCCAGCGTGTCGACCGATGAGTTTGTTTATTTTTACCCAGGCCGAGGACTAAACCTTCAAACATGGGTGATATTTTAGACGAACTCAGCAGTGATCAAATCGAAAAAATTTTACAGTTTCAGGTGATTTATAATTCTTTATCTGTCTGTCTCTCTCCCTCGCTCATTGTTTCCTTCTACCCACTCGTATTCCATAACGAGCGAAAATTATACATATGTTTCATTTGTTTTTACTCATTGTTTTTGCACCTTTCAGGATCTCACTAGAATTGAAGATTTATCAATATGTCGCGACGTTCTGCAACGTCACAACTGGAACCTGGAAGTGGCCGTACAAGTGAGTGTTTTATCAATAAACAATATCGATGATAGGTGTAGATTTATCATGGCTCACTGTGTCGATTGTCTTCCAACTTGATGAATCATCCGCTTGCTTCAAATAAAACATGAACGCACTGTTTTTATTAGTGTATTAATTTTTTTTTATTAATTTCTTTTTTTCTTCATAAAAGGATTTTTTGTTCCAATGTTTGTCTTTCATTTGAACATTCAAGTTTGGAATCGTTTAATTTAGCACCTTGAAAAAACAACTGTCAAAAAAATAGTCTGACAATTATGTCATGTCTAGGTTATATATAAAATATATATATACAACAATTAGATAACAATCAACCGATAACTAATTGAAAATCCATTCTTGAAATGAATGTAAATGAAAAAGAAGGATATGAAGCTGAATGAAAAATTAAAATTAAAATTAGGTAAAAACATTTTTGATGGGAACGATTGTCAACAATTGTTTGGCCTTTCAGGAACAACTAAATCTGTACGAAGGAAGGCCATCTATGTACGCACAAGATTCTCGTGCAAGACCACCACCTGTTGTCGAAGATGCAAGTTCTAGAATTTACTTTGGCCAGCCAGGTGGTTCAGGCATCACTGGTGGCGGAGGATCTTATCTTTTTAACTTTTTCTACAATATTATAGCGAATATTTTTCAAGTTATATTTGCTTTGTTTAGGACAAATGTGAGACCAGGTAATCTTCCAGCGATTGTTTTTGAAGACTTCTTTTTTAAACGAACCGAGAGTAATTGTTGTTATGGAATTTTGTTCACAGTATCCTCAGATCCAGTGGAAGATGTTATGAATTTCATCAGGACGTACGAAGAACAGTACGGAACCAGTCATCCAGTTTTTTATCAAGGTTCTTACAGTCAAGCATTGTCCGATGCTAAACAAGAATTGAGATTTTTACTTGTATATTTACATAAAAACGATTCACAACTCACGGATGAATGGTGCAGGTAATTTTAATTATAATTATTCATTTATTCCTGTAAGAAAAAATCTGTGACACCTTTGAAGTTTTTTTTTATTATTTCATTATTCTTATTTTTATTATTTTTCTATTGTAAAAAAATTAATGTAAACAATTTGTATTTTTAGAAATACTTTGGGAGACACTGAAGTCGTTCAGTTTGTTAATTCGAACACATTGTTCTGGGCATGCAATGTACAATATGGTGAAGGATACAAAGTAAGCGAAGCTCTAAAATCTGGATCTTATCCATTCTTAGCTCTCATCGTTCTTAAGGATAATCGAATGACCATTGTGGGAAAGTAAGGACAAAATTTTTTTCTGATTGAATTTAAATTCGTTTTCTGTTTACAGAATTAAAATAAAATTTTTTTTCAGGATGGAAGGATTGCCATCTTCAGCTGAGCTGATTTCTCGGTTACAAACTATCATAGAAGCTAACGAAGTAAATTTGGTACAAGCCCGGCAGGACAGGTAAAACTAGATCTGATAGGTTCATCAAATTATTACAATTTCATTGATAATTTTGTTTATTTTAATATTTGACTAAATTTCAACAGGGCTGAGCGCAGTGCGACACAATCATTACGACAACAGCAAGATAGAGCATATGAAGAGTCACTCAGGGCTGATCAGGAGAAAGATCGAAAAAGAGAAGAGGAGCGACTCGTGCGCGAGAAGGAAGAAGCGCAAAGGATAGCGGAGTTGAATGCCAAGGAAATGAAGATTCAACAAATTAAACAAGAGAAGGAAGAGACGTCACAAAAGATACCTTTGGAACCAGATTCGTCAAATCCCAATGCGTGTCATATTCAAATTAAGTTGGGAGAGAGAACTATAAAAAGACGATTTTTGTTATCAGATACAATCCAAGTAAGTTTGAGTGGACTTGTATTATATTAACTGTCAATTAATTTATATTCATTTTTGAATAATGATTTGTTTCGTTTCAGGATGTATACCATTGGATCTTCAGTCAGCCGGACTCACCTGTAAATTTTGAAATAACAACGAGTTTTCCAAGAAAAATTCTTTACCCTTGCAAAGAATTCATGACTCTCTTGCAAGCCGGACTGAACCACCGTGAGGTTTTACATGTGAACAATCTTGACTACTAATAATGCTTTTCGCTCCAATGGATTCAATCAAATTGTTCAGTTACAATCATTCAAATTGTTTAGTTTCAAAAGCAGATGGAAATGTCGATTTTCGTTATATTTTGTGATTTGCATTACGTTGCCAATCATTAAGAAATGCACTATTGTTTGTGAATTGTTACCACACGTCATTATTCTACATTAGTAATAGTAAACAACAAATTTGGCAAATATTGGTTTTGCCATATATTGAGTAAAGTAAAAAGTTGAGGATCATCGATTAAAACTGTTTTTCAATGTACAAATGAGGTGGAATTATTCCAATTAGAATCAATCAAATACATTGTTTTTCTTTTTCAGTCTCTTTCTGTTTACAGATTCTCATTTCAGTTGATAAAACTTTTTGTTATTGATTTGCTTTAACGATAAAGAAAAATAAAATAAGCGTTGGACTATTAATTTTGTTGTCGAACTAATCATCATTGCAAAGATAACATCAATTCAATTAATCATTGAAACTCATCTTGTTTGATCGCATAACATTTTGGTACCTGATATGACAAAGTATCGGAAATTAATTCTGTAAAAAAATAAAAAGAAACCAATTATGTACTTCAAAAAGCTGCAGCTGTTCGCGACAACAAAGCATCTCAATGTTTATTTACTTTTATAATTATATTTAATACTTTAGATTTAATAAATAACAAATTTATTTGAAAAGTGGTTTTCAAACAAACATAAAAAACTCTCCAGCCTATTATAGCAAAGTACAAAATATGATTTATTTCAACTTCCAACTTCTCACAAATATTATACACAAATTACAAAGTTATTATTTACATGTACGCCCCCCACCCGAAGAACATCCGACAAAGATTGTCAACGGAAGTTGCTTCCAAAATCAGATAGTTTGTCTGCCCCTCAACACTAAAATTCAGTTGAACGACGTTCGATAGAGATTTGATTTGGCCTTTTAACCGTAACTCAATTGCTTCCAAATCTTTGACAGCCTGAAAAAAGAGAAATAGTTAGTACAACAGAATCACAACTTGATAAATAAATAAATACTAACATTAGCATTGGTTGTCTCTTTGTCATCGTTTCCACGTTTTTGATTCTTCCATTTCACCATTGGATCGTAAAGGAACGGAGTTAGCACACTAATCAACGTTCTCGAGTTTTCTCTTAAAACTCTCAAAGTAGTTTCGCACGTTTTTCTAAATGGACCTTCCAATTTTAGAGGACCCATACCATGGATCATGTTTGGAGTCAATCTGAAAGGCACTAGCTCTGGCCATTGAAACTTTTCTCCCTTTGTTAAAGAAAAAGAAAACCGAATATTATTATCTTCCAGTTGTGTCTATCATTGATATTTGTCAAACAATACTAACAGCGTTGAACAAGCAACTGAAATCAACGTGAACGCAGTCGCCATTGGTAGAGTCAAAGTTAATATTTTCTCCGTGTCGATCGCCTAATCCCATCACGTAACCCACCATAGACATGACTGCCGCAGTTCTAATATAAGCTGTGCGAGATTCGTACCTACAAAACAAAAACTAAGTTTATACCAAAAGAAATTCAAATTTTAATAACTCCGATAAACTAACATTGTTATCAACAAAACAGAATGAGTATCTCAAAAAAAGTATCATTTCATTACAAAAAACTGTTCATTGATGTTAATCCTTACCATGAATAAGCATCTGGAAATTTAATACTGAACCATTCTCCAAAGACCTGGGGATAACTTGGCAAAAACATCTCGAGATATACTTTTCTCTTTTTCTCAAGCGAATCATTGATGCCTGAAGAGAAAATGTAGAAACGTTAGAAACAAGAAACTATCTTTTACAAATTATAATTATAATTTATATCGGATTTCGATTGGTGTACTTGAAAAAATACTTACTCAGTTTGGATTGTTTTACACATCGAATGCCTTTATCCCTATACAAACCCATGACAATTTGTCTGAACCCAATCAAATTTGGCACCCATTCTATCAGTCCTCCTTCTTCAGTCAACGGTATAACAGTCTAGAAAAAATTAAAAATATTAATCCAACGTCAAACATGCAAAACTCCAGAAACAAATTATGATTGGACGTACATAAGTACGGACGTATAGACGTCTCTGACAAGATTCGACATTTTTCTGCAGAAACTTGTTGATGATGTGATTGAACTCCATGAACCGAAAATCTTTGCGCAAATCGTCTTTATATTTGCAGATGAACGCGTAGCTCCCGCCGTCCGCTCCGTTGAGCGTAATTTTTCGTGGCTTTTGCAATGAAAGCAGAACCGTGACCTCGTCTTCGATTCCAGTTATTTGATGCCACGTTCTAAAAAGGAAACAAATTATTTTTATGTTGAAACACTGACAATTAAACATCAATAATTTATTTAAAATCTTAATAAAATAGGAAATTACGTCGGGAAGGGATGATGTTGAAGAAAATTTTCATTTTTAGCTGGGAACTGGGGTTGTAAGTATTTGGTGATGGGCATCATGATGGCACTGAAAGTTGGTGACGACAGTAAACGTGGTAACCCGGGAGATAATGCGCTCACTTTAGCTCTTGAACTATCCTATATAACGAAAAGATATTTAAAATTTCCAATTACATTTCATAACAAAAATAACAAATAGGTAAAATAAAAATAAATTGAAGAAAGGTACTGACTTCTGGTATAGCTGCCATTGACAACTCAATGAGCGTGTCCCAAAGTTTCTTGAAGTCTCGAATAAGGGTGCTCAAGCTTTTTAACTTGTCATTGTCCAAAATTCGAATACAGGCGTCTTTGATTCTTTTAGACGATACCTATAATGAATAATTTGTGTTATTCTAAACTCACTGCATCGTTTGCAATATTTTCAATAACAAAAATTGTATTACGTTTCGAATTGATGCCATCATCCAGAGGCTCTGCTGTGGATAAGCAGATATCACTTTGACCAGAATCTTTATCAGAGTTGATTGTACTTCAATTGCAGGGTGGCCTATCCTGGAGACAAGCTGGCTAAAAGCCGAGAACCACATGAACGCTGGAATTCGAAAAACGTAAACCTCTGAAACAGAAAGATAAGAAATACTTTGTTCACATCAAAATGAATTTGTGATATTTTAATATTTGTATAAATTGTTTGTAATTTTAAATTCACCAATATTGTTGGTCATTTTTTTCAAAGTTTCCATCTTCTCTGTGCTTGCAGATGGCAAGGCTTTTAATCTCGTTGCATAGTCTATCCAGGCAGTTAACATTCTTGGCATCGATTGATGAATGTACTTGCAACCGTACTGCAGTGATCGTCCATAGTAAACAATCATCTTCTCTTGAAAATCTCTGCAAACCAAATAATGTACTCAACTTTTATCCTCTATCATTCTGAAATGATATAATTTTTTCACAACCAACCGTCCTTTGTCATCTTTGTCGGCGAGACTGAATTTCTCGACAATTGACTCGAAATATTCCGCAAAGGCAACGCAACTTTTTTCACAGTTCTCCCAAACTGTGAGTGCTTCTTCGTAGTTTTTCAAATTCGATGCTATCTCAACGCTTGCTGTTTTGTCATTGTATTTTGCGTAGAACATCTTTGTCTGAAATTTGATTTTTGAAGTTGTAAAAAAATCAAAACTTTTGGCTGAAACAAATTTATGAGATAAATTGATTTAACTGTGTTGCATACTTTTGCACATTGTTTCCTCTCTTCGATAAGTTCCTGGGAGGCTAATTGTTTGTAGTATGACGTCGGTTTGAAATAATTTTCCAAGCATCGTTTGAGAATATTGATGGCTTCATAATGACAACCCTTTTGCCAGTACAGCTGTGCTTGTTCGACGTACAATTCTTGAGGAGCACAAAAATCACTGGCTGATAGAATGTAACCATAAGCTTGTTGGTACTGACCAGCCCTAAGTACATAAATAAATAAATAGTAATTCGATCAATGTATTTTCATTATAGAAATATTTTGAATTTGAAATGATATAAAAAATCATACAACATTTCATACTTTCGAGAAATTCTAGCACTTTTCAGCCACAACTCTCCAATCTCATCTTTCAACACGGTACTAATAGCGTCTTTCTTCTCAGTGTACAATTTTATCGCCAAATCTAGAATTGTGCGACGCATTTTTAGTAAAAATTCTTGTCCCCGGAATGCCCTGACTAACTGTCCGCGCTTGTCCCACTCTTCAAAAATCTTCGGCATGTTTTCCACATTGTTCATCATTATCACGTTAGCCTTTTCAAATTCACTCAAAGCGTGCAATCTGCCATTTAATGAAATAATTTTTATAAATCAGTTTTAATTCATTAAAGTATTGTAAATTTTAGATGCATTAGGTATAAGTCATACTTCATTATTGCTGTGTAGCTTTCTTGGTAAGCCCCTGGATGAGAGGGAGACCTCAACATTGATACCAAGTTCTTTTTCACTGAGAGCAGATCTGGTTTGATACCATTTTTCAGATCATTCAAAACTTTATTTTTGATATTTTTACTTGACAAATCGTCTAACATTCCAAAGTGAGCGAGTTTCCAAAACGGTTCGCTCTCGTTTATGATAGGCTCGAGTTCAGGACTGAAATAAAAAATCAAAAACAAAATAAAACAAAATGAAATTAAAAAGTAAGGTGAAAGATAGAACAAATGAAATTACTTGTTTTTAATTGCATTTTGCATAATTGCCATAGACGTATAGGGCTGATTCAGGTTCATATAACATTGTACCATTCCCTGTAAATATTTTGTATTCGCGTTGAATTTATTCACGAGAACCTCGTAGCAAGATGCTGCATCTTGCAATTGACCTGAAACATTGTGAGATAACATTTGTTTCTCCAACGATTGGTCATTTTGCGAATTCAAAATCCCGGCAACGCAGTCCGCTTCTTCTAGTTGAGTGTAAGTTTTCTATAAAAAAAGAGAAGAATTGCATATCGAACTTGATTTCAACATTGAATATGTATTATATATTTAAATAAAAATTGATCAGCACCGCTAATAAAGTTCCTTCGAAAGATTCGGACACTGTTTTGTTTTTCAGTGTCATATGCTTTTCAAGGTAGAGGACAGCTCTGTGATATTCATCTGACTGGTATGCGCCAATTGCCAGCGACAAAAAATCTACTTGACTGAAGAAAGCTGAAATTTAAAAATCGTAAGTTTCATTGAGTTGTAACACAAGAGATTTATGGCACTAGAATATTTTTTGTAGAAATGATCATTCTTACCTTGCATTGCTTTAAGTTTAGAACTGTCACACTTTTTGTTCAATAGCTGTTCTCGGAGCCACCTTTGCAGATGGTCCAAAACGTGAAAAACAACTTGCGAACAGCGAACCCGTCTAGTTTCATCAGATATCTTTTCAGCGCTAACTTTTGCAAACGATTCTGATCGAATTGGAAAATAATCAAGTAGCTTCTGGTCAACAACCGATTGTTCTTTGGTTTTCACCACAGTCGTCATTTCTTCCAATAACTTTTTCCAGTGCTCGGGTTTGCCCTTCGTAATCAGTTCAACTGTAAAAAACAATTATTCGTTGGCAAAGTTTTTATTATCATCAAAATTTATAGGGTAAGACCGGGTAAAAATGATCAGTGGGGTAAAATTGATCAGATCAAATTATCAAAATGAAAAACATATAAAATTGTTTTTAATAATCCTATATTGCAAATAACATCTAAAGAACCTATTGTGTTACAAGAAGTTACAAGAGAAAGTTACTGAAAGTTTTTATTTGCTTTTTTAAGCTGATCATTTTGACCCATTTCTGATTATTTTTACCCCGTTTCATCCTAGTCAAATATCGAACATAAATAACACACCAGCAATGTAAGGCATGAAGAAAATAGCAATTTTAATATCCTGTTGGAATGCCAGTCTGCAATTTGCCAGCATTTCTCTGAGTTCAGGATTTTGAACATTTCTTGACATGCTGCAAACCCAATTGTACGTCCATGTTTCGTATGTTGAATCAGCTTCAGATCTGATGAAAAATTAGAAATTTTATATATTAGACTTAGAGTGAAAAACCAGAAAAAAAATTGAAAAACGAAATAAGAAATTATAATAACCCATAAATCGGATGAGGAATTTTGGTCTCATCATTAGGCAAATTGTAACGCGATGTTAGAAACGGAGTTATCAATTGTTGTTCAGTTGGAGTGAACATCTTCCAAACTTGATTTTTTTCATGTGGCGCAATGCGAAATGTTTTCAAGATTTCTTGAATTGCTAGAGAGAAGGTATTGGTTTGCGATCCTCTGTCGCTTTGTAAGGCTCTGATGATTTCTTCCAATGCAGCATAAGCGAAATTTCCGTCAATAGCGCCGATGAATCTATTGTCCTCTGAAATGTTAATGATCAATTAAGATTGTTTTATAATTATTCAAACTCATTTCTTAAGTGTGAAAAAACCTCTGGTGATGATTCTGCGTTTAAGAAGCCGAGGTTCTACTGCACCAACTTCTCCTAAGCATTCTGCACTTGCCAGACGAATTGTTTCTTGTTTATCCTGGCAACCTAATAAAAGTGCATCTAGCAGCTGCAAGAAAATATTTTAAAATTATAAGTTTGTATAAACATTAAAATGAATATAAATTTAAATCAAGTCTTACGTCATTTATCAATGGATGAGCGAAAGTATCACCGACGATCATTTCATTGATCTCGTTACGATTGTTGGCAAGAAATTCTTGAAGATGGCCAAAAGCTTTGAGCCGAATTTCTTCAATCTCATGTTTGGTGCGTTTGATCCACATTTTCAAATTCTTACTGGTACTTCGAGGTCTGTACAGATAATTAATAATCAATCATCATATATAATTTAAAGCCAACTATAATTTTTTAAAAACTAATTATTATAAAATAAATAAATCTTACTTTGAACTTCGAATAATTGATTTGATCACATTAGCAATTTGGCTAGAAATTTTCAGATCATTAACGAAGAAGAGTTCTGAAATGTGGGGCAACAGAGCTTTTTGATTTTGGATGATAAGGAACTCGAAGATCTGATTACTTTCTCTGGGACAGTACTCCAAAAGTGGAACCATCGAAATACAAATCGTAGGCAAGAGTGGACCCAGGTCTTCAACAGGAAGGCTAAAATTAACATTCAAATTTTTAAACCAAATCAATTTGTTGTGTTTTTTTCTTTTTCGAATTAAAATTTTTATATTAAATTACATACTTGCGAACAAAAGCATCGATAGCATGGCAGCATAATTTTTTCGATCCGGGCCATTTAAGTCCGATGGCAGTTCGCAACATGACCAAAATCATATATCTGAATTGTTTTATGTGTTTTGCTCCCAACAAATTGGTAAACGTACCAAGTGATGCTATGACACTTTTTTGTTGAAACACGTCATATTTGAGACGAAGAATTTTGTCCAGGCTAACAAGAATACCGTGCAGAGAAAAAGCGAGACTGTTGATCTGCAAAAGTTATTAAAAAGATTTTATCCAATTCCTATGAATAAAAATTGATTACAAATCGGGTTCATATTTATACTGGATGACTTACAACAAACTGCCGTGGATTCGTGTCGGTTTTTTCATATCCTTTTATTTCAAAAATCTGTTTCAATATCTCAATTACTTTTCCGGAATTTTCATGTAACCGAAGTATGAATGGAAGTAAATTTCCAGCCTAAAAATATTTATAGGTATTTAGGTATATGTCCACATATAATTTGCAATCATATGCTGAAAATCAAAATTCTCTTACATTAAATGAAGTCGAAATCAGCTCACTGATACTTTCCCCTGTGAGTTCTTGAATGATTTCTAAACATTTCTTTGCAACATCTGGTGGTTGGTCCATATTCAAGTGTGTATAAATCAGCTGTAATGCAAAGTAAAATTAAAGTACAATATTCCACTTGAAAGAAAATCATAAACTGAATGAAATGAATGGCAAAGATTACATTGAAATTTTTTTTCACTAAAGAACCCTTTTCGATTTCCACTAGATTGGAGAAGTCGGTGATAAGTTCAATCGTTTCAGGTTGTCTTGCAACGTAAGGAATAATATAACATATCACGTATTTTAAATTTTTCAGAAGAAATTGCCTCGAGCCTTGAAAACCCAAACATTTAGCAGTCCTGTGTAGTGACGTCGCCAGATTGTACGAATAACATAAAAAGTTGTGCACTGACAGCTGCACTATCAACTGAAAAGAAAATAATCAAATGTTAAATAACGTACTTTACATTAAACAGTACTTTTTGATATTAAATTTTATTTAACAGTTTCAAACTCAATTTACCTCCACAAAAGCAGTCTGGTATCGATTGAACATATCTTCTGGCGACATATCATAAACTTTTAGGGTAACTTCCCTGAATGTAGTCATGGCAAAGTTGATCATCGCATTTGATGACTCAGGATGAAGAATCGTGTGGAGAAACATGGTCAAAACTCGATGCTCTGTCAAATGCAACGGTACCCTAAAATATGAAACATCGAATAAACTGAATTTATTTTCCACACATGTTGTCAACAAAAATAGAAAACAAATAAGAGACAAACCAGACAACATTTCTCGCAGTAAGAAGCAGCGTTTTGTGTAAAGATGGATTCGGATCGTTGAACACACTCATGAGGACATGAGCCATCTTGTCGATCACAAGATCGACAAACAAATCCAGTTCTTCTGGCACATTGCTCTCCAGAACTACCTCGTTAACTTGCAGTTTGTTCATTAAATTGCACAAAATAACATCTATCCTGTCCGCAACATTTCTACGAATATTCTCATCTGTATCGTTGATATATGGCAACCAAAGCTTAGTTATATCATTGTCATTAAAAGCGTTTGTATGGTTGGAGAATCTGTGCATGTTCTGAGATATTTGCAGTCGGACTTCCTTGAAATTTGATTTAACTAGAGTGAGGAATGGGAGGAGCAGATTTTCTATCTGCTCGTCCACCAAAGACTCAGAAAACACCTCGGGATGTTTTTCTCTGTCGCAGTATTTGCAATCTACCACCAGATTTACAGAATGCCAGGATTCTCTGAAAAAATAACAAATAACTAATGTAAAATTACTGTTTCATAAATTTTGTGTTTCAATTGTATTTTATAGAAAAAGTATCCAAAAGTAAAATGATTACCTCACCAACTGAGCACTTTTGGATGCCAAACACAAAGATTTGCTTAAGAAAGATGCTACTGCTTCTAGAATGGTTGCATTATTTTTGGCAAACGCAGGTTCGATGCAACATTGTATGACTTCTTTGAAAGTCAGTATGTTTCGATACAAAAGTAAGTCGCAACATCTGAAACAAGACAGAATTTAAAAACCAATGTTCAAGATAGTTTGTAAAATATGTTTTCAAGAAAATTGTTTATGCTTACGAAACAGCAGCAACGACAATATCGGTATCAGAACTCTTTGCGCATTGCTGTAACAAATTCAGATACATCTTCGCGTGGGAACTCTCCAGCAGTGCTTGAAGACACTGAATTTTCGTTGAAATATTCAACGAGTTGGCTGCAAGAACTAGCCTTGGATCAACTTCTGGAGTTTTTCTGTTGATCCACGACAAGGCCACAATTTTGTGAATATCAAACTCACTGAAACTGAGCATCACGGCAAAATTTTCGAAGATCACGTCGCGGTTCTCTCTTAAATTAGATTCTGATTTGCTGATGAGTTTGTTTACGATGAGTTCGTTTGACTCGGATTCAAAAAATACCGCTTTGATTTTGTATTCTTCCAGCCACAAGTTCAAAAGTTTCAAAGCTTTTAGGTATCTGAGACTTGCGCTGTATTTCTTCAGGTCAATTTTCGCGTAAATCAGATCTTTTAACGGGTTCCATATTTGACTCACGTCCGCAACTAACTTTTTTTTCGCTTGAAGTTTCTGCGCTTATCAAATCGCACAACATGTAGTGAATTAAAACGTCTACGAATTCCTAGTAAAAAAAAATTAGGTTGCAAATTTTACTTTGAAATTAAAAATTAATAAAAGCAAATAAACAAAATGAAACATAAACTAAAATTGTACTAACTGGACACTTTCTGCAGTAAAAGATGTATTTTTCAATATCCGTTGGACGACAAGAACTTTTGTCTTTGTTCAAGTACAACCTGATTTTCATACAAACTGTCTGAAGCAATTCAGGTGACTCTATAAAATGAAAAATAAAAAATATGAAAATTTTGAAGAAGAAAAATGTTAAGTGTTTGAAGAAAATATACTTGCTCAAATATCCATTAGCAATCGAGTCTACAATTTTTATACAAAAGTTCGTCACGCCACTCCCGCTTTTTACTTTTTGTACGAGTTTGATGAATATTTGCTCGTAGTGAGTTACAGTTTGACTGGGAATATCAAAATCTGGAAGAATGTTGATAACTTGTTCTGCATAACTAAGAGCGATATCTTCTTTATTCTGAAAAAAATTTATAAATCTCAATATTTGTTATTTTCGTTTTAAATTTCAAACGAATATTATATCAATTATGTGTTTTCAATATACCTGTCTTATGGGATCACCAGGAGGGTACAAAAAAGTAATCTCAACAAGTGTCTCTAAGGCATAATCGCGAACTTCTAATTCAGACATACTCAGAATTTTTGTAACAATCCGCCAAAGTTCCTCAGTGTCCCAGGCTGACATATCAGATTTCAAGATGATCTGCAATGAGACATATTTATAAAAAGTAATTCTAATTGGAAAATGACGTGTTCGAAATTTGTAATGAACATTATAATACCTGAAGAATCAAAATTTGGAATAACGAGAAATGTTTAACTTTAAGAATTACGGGATAAGGTTGTAAATTCAAGCCTTCGATTTTACTCTCAGCTTTAAACGCACAAATGTTCATTCCTTCTCCAGAGTTGTGATTTTCAGCAAAAATGATCATCTCTGCAAGAGTGAAAAAAATTTTGTCAAATGTTTATTAAAAAGATTGTGAGTAAACGTATTTTTGTGTATGTCTGTTTAAAAACAGTGTGACGAAGGTTATTTTTACCTTTGAGTATTTGTAAATATTTCGAGGCGATTGACTGGTGAGTTTGCAAATTAACTTTTGATAAAACAATCAACATTTTGGACTGCAGTCGAACAATATCCGAGATCAGGTCAAAATCAAAGGGACTGCTCATCATTTTGAAAAGTGCTCCAAAAATCCAAGTTGTGAACGCCATGAGAGGTACTGCAAAAAAGAATTAAAATTAATCAAATATAAATAACAAAACTACATTTTAAAAAAGTTTAAATGTTATATAGGGGAGAGAGCCCAACATTGGGCCGGTCCAACATTAAGCCATTGCGATTTATTTTAATACAGCTAAGTGAAAAATCGTGAAAAAAATACTGGATAATCAATTTTATGATAATTCTATCCTATTAAATTTTTAGTACGAAAAAATGAATACTTTGCATTTAATA
>JAAMPD010000394.1:62544-80750 GCA_025266255.1 Trissolcus basalis | reverse complement strand
ATTGTCTACAGTGGCAAAAGAAAACATGGGACAGTTCAACTTACTAACAGTCGGCAATATGCTTTCTACCTGTCCAGCAATTTGTGATGAGATGAGAACTCGGCTTGAGAAAGCTGGGAGCGCAAGTTCGCGTACATGTAGACCGCCAGAAGACGAATATCTAAAGGTAATAACATATACAAGCCATACAAGAAGCGATCGTGTTCGCCCCTCGCAAGTGCATCGACGGATTATTCCTCGGGCGGACGTCGCATCGACGATTCTTGCGTCACAAAAATGTGACGGCCGTCGGAGTTGGACAACAACATTGACACCGCTTGAGATCGACGTTAGTTGGGCTGCTTTTTGCAAGCGTATGTGTCCGTTTGGCTGCTGTCAACCAAAACAGGTTTGACATTTTTGTCCCCACCCGCGGGGGCCCTCTTGATTTTCTCTCGTTTACGCCGCGCAAACCGTTATTCTCTCGTCAGCAAACGCGTGTGATTTCGGGGGCATGCCACGGCGCGCGTTCGCACCTCGCGCGAAAGGTTATACGAGTTTGTAGCCCGTCCGTGTGGCAAAAGTGAGCGCAACCCAGCGAGTAGGTGTACACAATCGCTCTTATCACGCTAATTAACAACCAAAAACGTCAACTACCAAGGGGGCGTCGAGCTCTTTCTACTTCTGTTTATTTACCAGCGTTTTTGTTTACGTGTCTGCTTGACTTTTTGGCCACTCTGCCAAACCACTCATTGACAGTTGTTCGCATGAACTCTCATCCCCAGCTTGTTTTCATTTTTCTTCTTTTCGTTCAATCGCAGCTGATGACTCAATTGAACACAATCAAATGGAATAAAAAATCAATCGACTCAATTTACGCATCGTAAAAGAGTTCACGCTAATGACACACAGAGAAAGAGACATTTATTTTCCATGTGGATATTCTTTCACGCCGAAATAGTAATTTAATCTGTAGATTAAAATAATTTTTTTTTTATTATTTTTCTTTGATAACAAAACAAAATTTATGACATAATCGCTCGCGTGATTAAAATGAAGAAAAATTTATTCCGCCTTTTGTTTTGATAAAAGGTATTCGTGATATAAAAGTGCTAATTATGAAAGATCCGTGCTAAAATGCTGAAAAGGCGGAATGCTTTGGATTGCAATATTTTTTCTTATTTGTTTTACTTAATTTTTTTTTTTAGCTACGTGCCAACTGTTATTTACAATGCAAAACAACTTCAATCAACGCTGTTCATTTTTGTTTAAATTTAATATCAGCACTGAATTAACAAGCGAACAAAAAAGCGACAAACAACTTGATTTGCCTTGAAAAATTGATTTTGTCGTTTGGCATTTGCGGATGGAACATTTCCAGGGCATTCAACAGTTTTTAAATAATTCGTCAGCTGAGATTGATTTTTGCAAGAAATGACCCCTTCAATCTGTTATCGGACACCCGATATTCTTTGTTTGATTGTAGATGAAATTCGATCTAAATACTTTGTTATTGTTTCACAGATTATGAGCTTGAATTGAGAACCATCATTATTTGTCCACAAACGTTCGCGTGGGATGAATGACGAGGAGTTACTGGAACGGTCAGCTGCAGAGCGGGATAGAATTTTTGGCAAATATGACCAGGGACGAGAGAATGGCGCTCAGATCGACCCTTGGGACGACCCGGCTTATGAAATTTATCACACAACAGACAGATATGGATTCATACAGTAAGTGCACTACTTTATTTATTTAAAAAATAAATAAAAATCCAAAATTCATAAAAATGAAGAGCAAAATGACAAAGAAAATATTTCAAAACGCTCAATTTTAGTTGAGGATCAAAATTTATTTCCCTTTAAATCAAGTATCGACCAACTTGTCTACTTTTAGAAGAAAAAAAAAGTAATCTATAAAAAGTGTAGAATTTATAGTGATTGAAAATTCTAACTGATTGAGAAATAATTTTAATTGCAGCGATCAACGGTTACCACAGAAAATGGATCCGAATGAAATCCGGTCAAAGCGCGTAGAAATGGAACGAGTAAAAAAGTGGGAAAAAATGACGAAACACTGGAACAGTCCGACGACGAAGGAGAAGCTCAGGCGTAGGATATACAAGGGTATCCCGGACAGGTTCCGAGGTCAAGTATGGTCGCTGCTGCTGAGTATCGACTCGTTAAAAAAAGAGCACGCTGGCAAGTACCAAGAAATGCTACAACTCGCTCGCAAATGGTCGACAGAGATAAGGCAGATTGATGTCGACGTCGCGAGGCAGTATAGAAATCACACAGATTTCAGGTGAACCTTTTTGTACCACACCTCGAAACAATAGACTTTTGAACGCGACTCTAATGACAATATCAAGCACGAGGAATTGATTAGCTGGATATTTTTCTGACAATGCCACCAGATTACAATGAATGGCATTGCGATAACAATCTACTTCGAAAGCTCGAGAAATTTTACATTTTCGATTTTTTGATTCTCAACTAACTATTGTCCAGATTGAGAGTTACTTTCAATGTCTTTCTAATAGTCTTTCGCTTTAATTGCAATTAACATTATTATTGTTATTATTATTCTAAATATATTTTCCTTTTTGTTTTTACAGAGAGAGATATAGTATTAAACAGAGGTCTATGTTCTACGTATTAGCTGCGTACAGTATGTATAATATGGAAGTCGGATATTGTCAAGGTATGTCAGTTCTCGCGGGACTTCTACTGCTTTACATGAACGAGGAGGATGCGTTTTGGGGATTAACCGTTCTTCTTTCTGACAAAAAATACAACATGCATGGTAAATTAAATATTTCATATACAAGTACCAAACGTGCGAGAAATGAAAACTCGAATTAAAATGGCAAAAGAAATCATTGAAAAAACTGTTCTGACCGCGATGAATTTCAAAGTTTAATAATAATTCTTTGATTAAGTTATTTTTTTGCAAATTGATCAGCAAAACGTAACAAAATTGTTTAAGAAGGATCGTTTTTAGATACTCTTGTAAAAAATCAAGGGCAGTTTTGAAACATTGAACATATGGAATTAAAATTGCAAAAGAAAGATACCGGAAACATTTTGAAAATTGATCACATTTTAAATTATTAGTATATAAAAGGGTTTTTTTTTATAATTTATCTATTTTTAACAGTATACCATCGAGTATTCACAAAGTGACAGATGTACATTTAAAAATAAAATATGCAGTTTTATAGGAAAATAACGATTTTAGCCATTTTACTTGAGAGTTCCTTTAATTACTTATCAAGTAACTTTTAACTTTGATGTTTCCAGGATTTTTCGTCGACGGTTTCCCAAAGTTTCATCGTTTCATTGAACATTACGACAAAATAATGACCAAGTTCCTCCCGAAACTGAAAAGAAAACTCGATAAGTGTGGCTTCGATTCAATACTGTACACTTGGAAGTGGTTCTTCGTTGTGTTTCAAGAAAGGGTATGCAGTTAAATAGGAGCATTGTTCAAAAATAAAATAGAATGAAATATAAAAGTGAAATTAAATTTGCAGACACCGTTTAGTCTTGGCTTGCGAATCTGGGACATATTTCTGCTGGACGGAGACCGCATTCTGCCGGTGATGGCTTATACGATCATGAAGATGCATAAGAAACAATTGATGAGCATGGACAGTCTCGATGAGTTTTGCGATTACTTGCAAGTCAAACTCGAGAAGAATTTCTATTACGATGATGATTTCGTGATCGACACCATGTGGCGTAACATGGAAGAACTCAAGCGTGCCAAACTAGATTACCCGGGTCCGCCGACGCAAAACGAACTGCCGCGATATCCGTTTGGCACGTTTAAAGAGCCCTCATTTACCAGCATGGTGAGCTGACTAATTGTTCCTCTTTTTCCACATGAAAACATTTTCATCAACTCTCCTCTTTTATTTACTTATTCATAGACCATTCAGTGGACTTTGATTTTAAACAGATGAAATTCCAAAAAGGCGAGATGAACTCAAGTAATATTATCTTTTTCAGTTTTCAAAATTCTTATAACTTGATATTTCAGGTTGGACGAAGAACAGAGACGTTCACAGAGGCACAAGATGCAATGAGAGAATTGGTGGTACAGCGCACTCAAGAGGGGATGCTAGCGGACGACGAGAACGACGAAGCCGAACAGAACACAAATGCCCTGACCCTGGAGCCAACGAACTGTGGCAGTCTGAGCGGTGAGTGTTCGCCACACGCTAGCGATCTTAACAGTTTGGCTAGTGATCGGTCGGACGACGACTGTTGCGAAAGCGAATGTGCCAACGACGAGAAACACACTGACAATCACGCTAATGGCACACTCCTTTGCAACACAAGGCTCTGATCGTAAAAATAAAATACTTGTCGCACAGAATACGAACAACAAAAGAATCGTCGCCCAACTAATTGTTTCAATGTGATATCGGCCGCGCCCGAAATTATATACTCATGCTCACAAACACCTGCTAACAAAACCAGTGTTCACAGAAATATTTTGGTAGAAGAAATTTAATTAAGTTAATTAGATCTACGTTTCAATGAATCTCACGAAGATGATTTTTGTGTTCCTTATTGTGCAATTGTTTTGTTTTCAAACCTTCTACCAAAATAAATTAATGGATGAAAATCAGTAAACCTGATTTGCGCAATTAACTATGAAATAACAGAATCAGTGTATGCGCTCAAAATTTTGCTTCTTCACAGATATCACTTAATCATACAATTTTGTTTGTGAATCGGCCTTAGATATATAGTTATGTAACTAACTCCGATGAGCAACTATTGTAAAAAATACCGCTGTACATATAAAAGTAACAGTTAACACTCGCTATTTGTCGCCTTAGAAGTACTCAAAAGTTATATATTACCTTTTTTCAATATAGTCTGTTTGGTATTTTGTGTAAAGCAGCGTTTTGCAGTTGTAAAGAATTCGTTTTTTTTTTAATTCATAAATAATTGTGATTGATTTTTTTTTCAAGATATACTTTTACGCAAAGGTCGTTGTGTGTGAAGTGTGTAAATATTTCTTAACAAAAATGGTTTGGGATTTCGTTTTTTTATGTTTAACATTTGGTTGCTTAGAGGAGGAAGAAATCGTAGTTGTAGTGCCACATGTAACAAAGATCACAATTTGCGATCAAAAATTTTTGAGATGTGAAAACGAAGGTAGTTTTCAGAATTTTTTTTTCTTCAAAATGTTAACTCATTTTTTGTGATACCAATTTTGTAAACCGAAGAAAAACTTGATTTTCATTACTGAAAAAAGTGAAAAATTGTATTTTAACGGGATTATTTTTATATTGTAAATAATGAAAGAGACTAGTGAATGTCGGTATAATAATCAAATTTATTTTTGTACTTTTCAAAGAGAGAGCTTAATTTTGTATTTAAAAGAACACATTTTTTTCAAACAAATTGTGAACTTAGAATGAACATTCACCGGTGATATTTGACACAAGATTTGAAATCTTTATGCCTTAAGATAAAAGAAAAACAAGACTCATATCAGAAATCGAGTACGATTATAATCTTGTGTTTCGCCAAGAAAGGGTTAATCAAACAGTTTGTTCTTTGAAAATGAACTTGCTTCCTCGTGTGTGCATGTACATTTCAACTCTCATACGACAGTTCTTCATGTTGCATTTTCAGCATGCAAAAATGTTAATCACTGTTCATCTTGTCGTTCATACAATGCTCACAAACTCGACCAACCATCGACACTTGTACAAATAAAAATCTTGCCCATCTGTACTGTTCTTTTGTATAAATACAGAAACAATTTTCATTGTCAAATTTATGTGAAGGTTTAATTTTCCAACGTTGCTTTCATTGCCTGCTTCATTGTATTTTGTTTGCACACTTTTATTTACGAATTGTCACGTTATATTATGTCAAGTTGAAAAGCACGTCATACATTTTTGTGTGTGTTGTATAAAGTAGTTTTACCGTTCATGTCAGAGTCGCATGAGATTTCAACACGATAATTTAAAAAATGCGCTAATTGAAAAAGTGCACTTTTCCTATTAATTTTTATCAACTATTTATTATAATTTTGTCATAAGATATAACCGTTGACCAATCTTACTTATTAAAAATTTACTAACGTAACAGAAAATTAATGAGCTAGTAAGATCTAATTTAATAAAGCGATAATTTTTAATTACATAATTTTTAAACGATCAAAAAAATCAAATTCAGAATTATGATCAAGAATTTTACGAAAAAAGTTATCAACAAAAAGTCGATTTTCAATTAACATATCATTTATTCAGAGATTTTACAAATGGAAAAATGGAATCTGCATTTTAGAATTGAAGCGATAACTGAGAATGTTAATAACTTGAATTTGATTAATAACTGAATTTTTATCACAATTTTTATCTTGAAAAATAAAATATTCAAATCAACTTATTTTAATTCCAAGATTAGCTGCAGATTTTCCAATCACTCAACTCAATTCAATTTTAAATTATATTCAGATAAACATTGATCCATATTTTTCTCAATGCAATAATCATCTTTATAAAAGTAGTTTGAAACTGATAGTCCATTTGGCGTAAACTCATTACGTGCAAAAATAAAAAAACGAAAATAAGAATGCAGTATAAATGAATAATGGTTAATTCTTTCGTTCCCATCATAACTTTAAAGCAATGTATTTTTAAGTAACCGATATAGAACGTAATTTGAATTCAAAACACGGTAGAATATTTTCATGATATGTTTGTTGAAAATGACATTTGTTTAATCACGAAAAACATGCAAAATATAAGCCATATTCATCAAATTGAATATGAAATTGCGTATTTCAAAGTCAACTATTTTTTTTTTTTTTGAGTTTGATTTGTTTGAGAAACAAAATTTTTTAATTTTTTATATTGGAACAACTTATTCTATATAGACAATCTAAATATTTATTTCATTAGTAAGGAAAATGAACCAAAATATATTATATGCTTTAAAGCAGCATTGGTTCTGAAAAGATAGATCAAATGGTAGATAATCAATTTTTTCATTATTTTATAATGATTCTAATTTTCATATTTTACCTCCACGTTAATGATGGTAATTGTTTTCACAAATACTTAATGAAAATACAAATATTTTTAATTATATTATATTTTTAATAAGAAAATAATGTTCAAACATACGTAATTCGTCTTTTACCAATGTTGCTTTAAAGCAATAATTACGTTCTTTATATTTTTTTTATAAGAAAAAAATCATTGCAAAAATCTTTTCCGATCATAATTAAACATTGTGCAAGCGATCATGAGAGAAGATTTATTTAACAATAAATCTTCTAATAAATCTAAAATCTAATAAAAAAAATAACAATAAATGTATAAGTATAAATAATTTGGGAACGAAAGAGTTAAATGTAATCGAACGGTATAAGTAAGATTCGGTGTGTATAACGTGAGCCTTATATGTATGTGCAGGAAGCAAGTTCTCGTTCGACCCGAGTATCGAAGACGGCACGTCGCCCCACGGTTCACGGCGCTCGTTGGCCGACACGTCGGTGACCTCGACGGCTGACCTGTCCGTGTTCAGTTCGGCAACGCGCTCCCAGGCGCTTGACAATAGCCTCGATACTCAGAGTAACATGTCAGTGGGTAGTTCGGGCAGCGGGGGCTTGCCCACGCCCAGGGCGACCTCGCACCAGCCCAGCCCGGACGTGGTGCGCATTTACGTGCCCTACAGTTCGCCTTCTCCGGCCTCGTGTAAGGACGACCTTCCCTGCACGCTCCCTCGTACCCTCGAGACCAACAAGATTCGCATCCGGGTCGACCCGGACAAAACGCCCATCGTCGAGAACCTCAAGCCGTTCACCCTAGAAAGCCCGGAATATGAACTCGACATCAAATGAAAATCTCTAGACTTGAGACGCGAGCGACATCTGTGCTCCGAGAGCAATCCAAACGTTCAAATTTGGCAACTCAAAGCAACTGTTCGATTTCGAGTACTTCGCTTGGATTTCAACTGCAACTGCTTGGAAAGGTGAAACCAGTACAGATGGCGCTGTGTGTCGGCGCCACAGACATCCGACAGGTGGCACTGTACCCGACCGACAGCGACATCTCGAGTACAATTCAGTGATTGGAATTTCGACGACAAAGTGTGCGAGATCCTCAGGAATTGCGAATATCAAGGAGAAGTCGGGGCCGTAGCGTATTTTTGTACAAACGTTGAATGTCGACTGTTTATTGAAAGAAATTTTTGTTCTGGTGGCTTGTTATTTTCAACGATGTTCACGCACACGAGTCGAAACTCGGCGTTGACATTTGCGGGCTGACTCGCTGATTGGGGCTCGAATAACGGTTTCGGTTCAATTGTTCAAGTTTGTCATTTAGTCAAATTGATAAATAAAAGAAGAAACGATAAAAACAATATATATATGTATAATGAGTTGTTCGAGTTCACGGTCGGCCGAAGATCGGGAACTTCCAAAGAGTTGTAAATATAAAAATGGATCGATTGACCTCTCTAGTCATATAGTTAGATTGCTATATGTAGTGATAATTTTTGTTCGTCGATCATAATTTATTAAGAGCCCCAGCGCCAGTCTGTCTGCGAACGTTCCAGCCGCCGAGGCTCACTTGCTTTTTACACCAAACGTTGTGCATGTTTTTTCTTCGACGAGCACCTTGCTCATCGCCTAACCGCATTTAGAAGCGGAAGACGTGCAATTTCCATGTTCAATTGCTTCCGTTTAGACAGCTGACGAGATCAGCATCCGAGCCTGCGTTCATTTTTCTCCTGTATAACCATATAAAAAAATAGAAAAGAAAAAAAAACTGACCGAGAGTAAATTCAATGGAAAATTCACTCAGAGACCCGCCCAATCAACCGTCCACAACTCGACGTAGTTTTTCGTTAAAGAACATTGGAAGAATATCGCATATATTTTTTAGACGCGAACATTTTTTCCTCGCACCCACCCGCATACAAACATATCTTAGCAATGTTTTTTCAACGAGTTTCCAAGATAGGCCACGAGTCACGGACGGGGTGCGGGTTCTGAGGGTATATATTTTACGACGCTTTACAACGATTGGTATACCGGGCGCCGTGAGCGCCACCTACAAATGAGAGGAAAAAAAAACAAATTTTCAATTGTCGCGTTTCAAATATAGCTGCGTCTTTAGATTTATCCAGAGTACAAGTTCTCGTCATGAGCGTCACCGAGGTCGCGAGCGTTCAAACACACCAATGAGAGGCGCTTCGATTCAAAAGCCGCGGCAGCGCCGCCTGGTGGTTCTGCCTGTCAAACTTGAGGTCACACCGTCTAATTATATTAATTAGCTAGAACAAATGCATTATTGTCAAACAATTCAGTCCAAGCTTAGATGTGAGATCAAGTTCTGTATCGATCGCCAGGTGGCGTCACTGCAACTGTAATCCAAGCGTAGGATCTTGATGGACAGAGTTTTGTGAGCAAGATTCACACGTTGTATTTGATAAAACTGTCTCGGTCTGAGAGATCGACGAAAATTGCAATGAAAGGCAAAGAACAAATTCGGTTGGAAAATAATTATTTTTGTAATACGCGTTAGTGTGAGCGCAAATCTTTTACACATCTGATCTGATCGTCAAGATACAAACTGTACATAATTGTAGAATTGTGATGATTCTTCGTTAAGAAATTGGTCTAGTATTTTTTGCTACGAAGTTTATCATGAGTATCTTGTAGGATAGATTTTTGTGTTGAATTGTAATTGTTTTCACTTTTGTATCAACTTTTTATGGATCTTTTTTCTTTTCTTTAACTTTTAATGAAAAGGATAGATGGATATTATCCTTGTTTGATGTGAAATATTTCTTAACGAAAGAAGGCAAATGGAAGATATTAGATTAAGCGAGACAACGCTCGGTGGCGCGGAACAAAAATGTTTGCTGCACGCGTAGAGGGCGCTGTCTATAATACTCTTTGAATTAAATGTAAATAACGTACATAATTCAAATTAAACAAACAAAAACGGTATACTACATGTATTAAGAAAACAAAACGTTAAGCCTATACGTTAAATTGTAAAACAAGAAAAGTTTGTGAATACAGTGTTCTATATTGCAATAACATACAAGAAATCTAGAGAAGACTACATAAGATTCTAAAAACAAAATACACACAATAAGATCAAGTCAAAAAAGTTCGAGAAGTGTACGATTAATCGTTTCGTATTATTGATTAGTCGAGAATACCGATTTGTTAGTAACGACAGACGCAGAGGAAATCGATATTTTCGTAAGATTGATAATGTACATAGGTTAATCATACAAATCTACGCAAAAAGGTATAGCGATAAGAGAGTTATTAATTAACGTTGAGAAGAAACGGATTTAAAAAAAAAGCAAACAAAACAAAACAAAAATAAAGTTTAAACAGAGTGATGACGAATTTCAAATTAGTTTTTCAGTGAGTGTCTATATAGGGATTGCAACAATCATTATTTGTCATTGTTTTAAATCAAAGCCTGTGGTATTTCCGGCAAATACATATCTGAAATTCTGTACATTTGCTTCCCATATTATGATTTGCGGTTGGAATGTCTGAACGTCAATTTCGCGAAAGTTCACCAAGTTCGCAAATGGCGCTCCAAGCCCCTTGTAGAACCGGAGCCAAGAACTTCTTCTTTTTCTGCCAATTAAGAATAATTCAGTATTAAAAACCCTTTTTTTTTATTTTTCACTTTTTTTTATTGCCACGTTTTTCGTTCGAAATCAAACGAACCATCTATAGTTCAGAATTTTAAAAGATGAAAAACATTGTACTCTAATCTCCGGTCGACTGACTTTATTTTTGTCAAGAAGATAGAAATTAAAATTGTATACAAATTGTTTTTAAAAGCGACATGGAAAAATTCAGATGAACTTTCCAGCCAGACAATTTTGTTAGCTCTCGTCATTCCCCAATTATTTTGTGGTTCTTCTTTCGACTTAAGGTATTCGCATTGTTTTTTTAATAAAGTATCTAATTATAAGGATCAAAATAAAAATTTAATTTAAAATGAAACTGTTTGTGCTCTTCATTCATCTCTTAACATTTTTCAGAGTTCAGTAGGTTTTAAATTTCATCCTTCAACTGAAGATGATCTGACGGACAACAACCGGGCAACGTCCCAATTAAAAATGATTTCCAACTTGTAGAAGAGAGACGGATTATCGTGAAATTAACGCGATTTCTGATGAAACACGTTTTCCCGTTGCTGCCTGGTATTATCTCATTATTAAACAGATACCAGAGTTTATATTACGTTCGTATATTACATTTACCGTACAGCTTAAAGTTCTCTTATTATTGCATTATAGAATCAGTTTCTGTCACTTTATTAAACACTCAGCTAGCGCGATTGTCAATTTGCAGGCTCTCGACATTTTTATTCCTTCAATTTAATTAATCTTGAGAACTTGAAATGAAATTAAAGTGGAACTAAAAATGAAACAAGGCGTTAACGTTCAATCAAAAACGAACTGATTAAATTACAATCTAAACAGCAATTCATCTTAGTATCAGATTTACAATTATGTATTAAAAAGTAATACAATTCCAAAAGCTCTGTAATTCGTTAGCCTTGAAATCACGCGAAGAATATTTTAAACCGTTAAACAATCACATTGGCGTATTTGTGATCAAATTCAATTAATTGCACATGGAACAAATGTGACATTTCAACGTGCTGGCAATATAACAGTCGGTGGAAAACTGTCCTCCCTAGGAAAATACAATATGATTCAATCGCACAAATGCCAAATGTTTGAAACCAAATTCCACAATTTCAGCGTCGACGTTGTTTACAGTCATGAAATTAAGAGGACAATCAATTTTGAAATCATCCGTCAGAATTTAATTCAAAACGAGCACGAATTCTAATCCGGTGCTGAAAATTGCATGTAACTGTTATTTCAATTTCATAGACAAGAATGACAAACATTTGATCGATCACTCAACGCGTTCACAAACACAAAACTGACCTGAATGATGTTTTTTTTTTGTTTTTGTTTTTTGTTCACTGCAAGTTTATTTTATTAAAAAAAACTAAATGAAATTTGAAGAGAATGTTGTTACAACTATAACTAATGAAATAGAATTCAATGAAATCCCTCATCGTGACGTCACGGACAATCCGCTACTAATGTTGATAAATTTCAACGCATCTGTGAACCTTGAAGAGGATTATTATCAAAATGCAATATCTCACGTGCGTTCGACATCCCTGTACTCGATTGGTTTGACGAGCTCACATCAAATTTAGCAATTAAATTGGAGTATATTCTTTTCAATAACGGTAAGTACAATTTTATTCAAATGCCAACTCTATTCGGTTATTATTCAGTCGATTATTTTATTTTGATTGACTTTGATTGACTTCCCATTAAAACGCCAAACTTTTGAAAATGGACAAAAGCTCGTTTGGTTTTCATTCAAAAGTTCATTTATGATCAACATACAACTCCGGATTCAAATTTCAATGAATGAAATCTTGTAACGGCTTTCTCGCTAAATTTTGCAAATGGTAACACGAATATCGATTTTTTCCTATTTATATATAAAACCAAATTTACATCTTGTTTATATAAAATAAAAACTTTTTTTATTCGCGTATTATTTTACGTTGTATTTATATTACATTTTAAAATTGAGATTGAATAAAAAAAATCAATGCGAAGATAAAAACGTGTGTTTTATAATATGCATGCAGGAATGTTGAGCGAAAGGTCGGCGTCTGTTAATTGATATCGTGAAATCTCGAACAAGGCGATAAATTTGCAGGCCATCGCCAGGGTAATGTACATTTGCACCTTCTGCGCCGTCTTGCGGTACAAGAAGGTAAAAACTTGGGCCGAAAGTTGGAGGCGTGAGGTCGCGCGCGGATATATTGATTATTGTTCTGCGCGAGCGCGCAAGCTTCTTGCTTAATGAATGACGCGCTTACATATGGCTCTGACAATTCATAAACGGTACAGGTGTGGACGCACCTCGGGATAAATTTCGCCCTGTGCGGCGTGTGGCTAATTCTAACCATGACAAGGATGAAGTTCAAACTGTTTCGGTCTATGTTCTTACTACCGTTCGGTGTGCTTATCTGCCTCACCACCGGCGAGCTTGAGTTTTACCAAGGTGGGTAGGACCAAACGACAAAACCAAATATTCCAAACGCTTTTTTCCTATCGACAAACCCCAGCTTTCCTGTTACCTTCCGAAATGAAAATAAAACAAAGAAGCAATTGTGAGTTCGGCTGTTTTAATGAGAGATGAAGATGAAAAAAGTGGAATAGTGAGTTGAAAGAACTGTCTTGGGTACAATGTTTGATCGGGTGCATTGACTGGCGCTCTAATATTTACCTATTGAGATGCTTCGGGATGAATATTTTTTTCTCGATATTTCGATTTTAATTTCTCGTGATGATAAACCAATGTTGGATTTGAAAGTACCGTAGTGTTTTCGTTCATGCGGGTACAGGCTTCCACGACAGATGTGAGATAGAGGTTCGTCAGAACAGAAACGTGCATAAATACTCATTAGATATGTCTGTTCAAACAGATAGCCCGATGGATAAGTGTCGAAGCAAAACTCAGCCTGTTGATTTTAATCGTGAAATTAGGTGACTGAAATCACAAATTTGAAATGCGCATTTTTCAACTCTCCAAAATACAATTGTTTTTCTTTTTTCTTGTATTTATTTTAATAAAATATTTTACTACCATTACAGTGACAGTTTGACTCCAAAGAAATATATTCGTAGCCCAAAGATAAATTTGTTGTAATGAAAGAAATGTTTCTAACGAAATATACATTTGTTTCTAGAAAATCAGAAAGTAATACAATAGAATTATTGTCATATTTGTTGATTCAAGTGAGGTTTCTTCTCGAACGTCAATATTTCGAGGAAAAATCTATTTTTTCAAATGTTGAAACTAACATGTTGGAAAAACAGTTTTATTTTATTCTTTTTATAAGAAAGAGAAAAAAGTTTGAGATCAAGTTATTACAGTTATCAAGATGGAACAGAATTTATGAAAAAAAAAAATTGCAAACCTTTGAAAGGGTCTTGGTTAATTACATCTTAAATAAAGCACTTTGTTCTGTGCATGATGTACGGGGCAATATATATCAAAGTGTACACAAAGAGGAGCGTTTAAATTTTAATAAAAGTAAAACAATATTAAAATAAGCTGCCTGCAAATTGAAACTTTGACATTATCCTAATTAATCTTTTGAGATTGAATGCTATTATTTCGTGCATTAATTAATTTGCCACAATTTCGTGCAAAATACACAATAGCAAATATTATATTAAACATCAATATTTCTCTACAACGTCAATAAACCGTTTATATTCATTCGTTTTGATGAGTCTGACAATTTCTTATGTAAGGTATTTTTTTTATATATCGATTAATCGTGCGAATAAACTTCATCCTAAACTCTCTTCTCAGGAAAATTTTAAAGAATTCTATAATTATAATTCCGTGGGTGTAAAACAGAACCAGTTGAATGTACAAGTAAATATATATATATACAGTAAACTGATTATAGCTAACTATTTACCAACCAAGTTGAACCTCATTTAATATTTTTTGTGCCCATATCTTTGATCCGAATTATCAGTGAAACGTCAGCAAACTTGTTAAAACTTGATAATAAAAAAGTTGGATCTCCATTAGTTTTTTTGCGACTCTATAGGGTCAGTTTAAAGGGGTCATTTTTTTGCAATAAAAATCACAGCTGAGTAAAAAATCGAGACTGGTATCATTTTATATCATAGGTCCTGTCGAAATGGTCATATTTATGTGTTTACGCAGGCGGATCCTCTATAATATATAAACAAGAAATGTTCCAAACCGCTCGATATAGATTTCCCATGTGGATATTTTTTCTCTCTTCCTTCCCCTGCCCCATCCATATAGATTCAGAGAGTAAAAGTAAGGTTGCATGTTTGAAATCGAAATATTTATTCAAAGTTCTATTTTGCGTTGTAAACCTGGTTTGTTTATTTATTTACGAATACCAAGTGAATTTGTATTTAATGGCATAATTTAAATGCAAAGTTCTATCAGGAAATGAAAGTTGTTAGCGACATCTGGTGGATGGATTGAAATTTCAAATTGGGGATGATCTCTTGTAAGAACTTTTGATAATGTCCCTTTTTCATTTTTTTTCATCATTTTTCAAGGTTGAAAAAAAAGGAATAAAGTAGCGAACGTTTTGATGGTCTTGCAAATCGATTTTCAAAAATAACCCATTGAACTTATCAGAATTAAAAAAAAAGAAAGAAAAATGTATATGCATAAATCGGAAAAACTTTTATCTTGGCTTTAAGAGAAGAAGAAAATAAAGATCCTTGGCTGAAAGGAAATTTCGAAATTCCAATTTTGTTTTGTAATAGAAAAATTGAATATTTCTCAAACGTTCTAAGAATTTATTATTTCTTAGATTAACTTAAACTTTTGCAATGGAGAAGTACGTGTACTTGATAATGATTACGTATCATCCTTTATGAATTCTTAGATCGATAAAGTTATTGAGCATTTTTCTATCTCCTTAATATATTTGAATCGAAATTTCAATCCCAATGTAATCCACCGCGTTTAATCGGTTAAAAGGTAATTTGTTACATGCAGGTCATTTCACAACTCAAGTCTGAATTGCCTTCTGATATTTGCAATTGAAATGGTTACACATTTTTATTCCCCAAGAAACAAGTAAAAAATTTGATTCAATTTCAAAGATGTGTTTACGAAAACGCAATAACTTTTCATATTGCACGTAGATTTTATTTGGACAAAACTATTTGCACGTTGTGAATTTTTTGATTTATATTATATATATTCGTTTTATTGTTTTGGAATATTTTTTTTAATAAAACGACTTTTGTTTTGTCTAGTTATAAATTTATGCAAACATTTGATAGCTGTACGAAAGTTCTCCAATTCTAAAGAGAACATGAAACGTGGAAAATAAAATCCTTTGACAATACTCAATTATGAGAATCGGCGAGCTTTTTATTCCGCATGACAACGAGTGCAACTTTTTTTTTTTCAAACAATACATCTGTTTATTTATCGATTATATTTCCCGCGAATTAATAGACCTGGGGAAAACATTTCATTTTGGTTCCAAAACTAAATGTGTAAGCAGATTCATTATGGCAATGTTTTTAGCAGAAACAAAAAAAATTCAACGAACGAATTTAATAAACTCTTGAAATGAAGGGTGTCGGTTTTAATATAATTGTTTTTTTTAATTCAACTTTTGAAAAACTGTATCCAAGTTTTGAGTGAAATGCAAATCTGTGCAATAACGAGTCATCTCTATGCAGAGACTTGAAGTTGAGTGGATGACACTGCGTCAATTGTTGATAAAGGCGTTCGAAAAAATATTAATTTTTTTCTTATGTTACATCCCCTTTAATATCTACTTTAAGGTACACCGAGAAAAATATTGTGTGAGTTGTACGAGTAAATTTTAATTTATAATATATATATTGTAGTAGAAATACCAAGAATTTTCATTCACGATTCTCTTTAATATTAAACATTTATTGTTCTAAAACATTTAAAATAACATTCTGTTGAACCTTTTATTTTCCAGTTAAATTAGGTTTTTTACTGAACGAAGCCATCAAAGTTAACTTTCATTTTATTTTTTCACCCACGAATAAATCAACAACTCTACTATATCAACTGCAAACTGCAACGAGATTTTAATTAATTTCAGAATTAACAATTTAATAATGGCATTATTAACATTTTGACTTGAAACGATCTACTGAATTGAATGAAAAAATCGTATTATTCGAACGAAAGTGACATAATAATCAGCAAAAAATTATATAATGAAAAAAAAAATCATAATTGCATAGAACGAACTTCCAATTGGAAAATGCATTAAAGTGAAGCAATTTGTTTTAATCGATTTTACGCTTTATCAAAAGACCATTAATTCTGATTCATAAAGTTGTTAATATCATTTTATTTTAGAAAATATTTTTTTAATAAAAAAATCTACTGTTTCAAAATTGAAAATCTCAAGTTTCAAATATTTTCACGTACAAAAAAACATCAAACATTTTGGGCATCTCTTTCAAGGTGAAATATTTTTCCTTTTTTAAATTAACTACATTGTTTACATATACAAAAAATTATCATTCAAACATTTTATGCATCACTCCCAAGGTCAAATGTATTTTCCCCTTTTTGAAATCAGCTATTTTCTCTCATGACATTTTAAAAATTCAAAATGTAAAAACAAAAATATCATTAGTTTTTTTCAAGACGAATAAACAACGAACATGAAATAAGCAAATCACAAAAATTGAAAAATTCCAATTTTCATTTAATGGTGTATTTGTTGATATTGTTTGTTTATGTTTCGACATTTTATTTGTTTACTTACGTGTAAGGAAAACAAAGTCTATCTCAATGGGCTCAATGATCGATGGTTGCACCTTATCAGCAATCAGCAGTAATGCACTTTATTACTTGTACGGGTATGCGTGCGTTTTTCACATAACGAAACTGACCCGAGACTGTGGAAAAGCGCGCAAAAATGACCGTTGCCTAGCAAAAATTAAGGTGCTAAAATTGCAAAAACCATTACCTATAATACTTTAAAAAATTCTTTACATTTTATTACATTATTAAAAGTGATATAAAAGACTGATTTATTAACAAAAATGAGTCAAGGTCAGAAGGTCATATAACGATGATTTCAATGAACCAATATAAACCAGACAATTATTTGTTTAAGAATTTCCGGATATATTTTATTTTTCAAAAACAATTGTTAAAGCCCTAAATGACCTTGATTTGTTTTTATAAACGAACCAGCTTTTATTTATTATCTAAATGATCAAATGTCACGGAGGGGCAAGAAATCCACAAAGTGGGGGTGATGTCTACCGATGTTTCCATAATAATTGGCGTTACCCATAGTGAGACATCAACGGCTCGTTTCCAAAAATTAACAGCAAAATTATATCAAAACCTGCCAAATTTTTTTGAATTGAATCAACTCTTCCAAATATTATAATATATTTTTAACTAATAAAAGATAATTCTTTGAATGGGATATTTGTTTTATGCATTTTTAAGGTAATGTCGAACCGGGAGTTACCGACATTACAGATTTCTTGATTAAAAATTAATACAGTGATTGTAATTTGATTTCACGAGAAGAGCGGGATTCTCTCAGTTATTTTACACATTCCTAAACA
>JAAMPD010000394.1:0-54756 GCA_025266255.1 Trissolcus basalis | reverse complement strand
CCGTCGACCGGGCGAACTGCGTCTGAGATACGCTTGCACTTGGTTTTGGTTAAGTAGTTCCGTACGAGTTGTAATACGACTTGTAATACTTTGTACACTTGTAGGTCATGATCAGATCTGCTCTGAGAAAATTTGGCAGGGCTGCGAAATCAACTCAATTGTGTGTACGAATTTTCAATGCGCATCGGGCGAAGTCTTTCAGAGATACATTTGCATTTTCTTTACTCAAACAGATAACTAAAAATCTGTTCAGGACAATCAACGTTGCATTTATTTCGCAATCACCCCTGTTTTTAGTAATAAATTTTTTTGTGTGATAAAAACCTGTATTTGGTTTCCCCACCAACAAACTGGGCCATCATTCTCAAAGCTATGACCTCCAGAGGTTGGCTGACAATAATTGCAGCGCTTTTACTGATTAAATCTCTAATCAATTCGTGGATATATTTTTTGCGCCTGGAAATAAAAATAAAAACCAATTACTATTAGAAAAAGATGAAGATAAAAATCAAAATTTATCATTATCTACTTATATACAACAATTTTCATTACCTGTCCTCTTCTGAAAGCTCGTCTTCATCAACCGTGAGGTTTTCTGGGATTTTGAATTTAACTGCAGCTTTTTCAAACGCAATCGCACTGACCGTATTTGCACATAATTTTGGGAGCAATCCACGATAACACCCAGTGAATCCATCGACGTTTTTAATATACTTGACTGTGAAAACAAGTTTTGTTTACTATTTTATTCATAATTTATAAATATTTATTTTATTTATAATTTGCAAACACTAATATCTCTTATTATTATTTATTAGTATGCTTGTTAGTACTAATTACTGTTTGATTAGTCACTTAAAAAAAAAAAACAAATAAAAAAGTGTAGTTTGCAAAATACAAGGAAAATAATTTCGAAAAATCAATACAAATAAGAGGTTAAGTGGCTGGTTACTTACTGTACGAAAAAACGTTGGGCAAGGCAAGAGCAGGTTTGCAGAAGAAGGTGACGGTTTCCCGCGGTGCAATCGGTTCATGACCAATCTGCAATTGTAACAAATATAAACAAATCGTGAGCGGATGTCGCGCCTTAACCTCACTTAATTGCAATCCTACCTACCTGGATCAAAACTTTAGCATACTCGATCGGGTGGAAAACTGTGTTTATGAATATCCGTCCAGCCACGTTTGTCCATTGCGGCTCGTCCTTTGACAGGATCATCCTTGTTCTCTTTACTTATTTGCAGTTTTCTATAACGAGATGTAATTTAACTTGTCAGTTCGCTCACTCGAATCGAATGCACAGTCGCGCGCACAGTCCAAAGAGCAAGTGGACAATCATTATCAGTATAGCAGAACACTTTTTGAACTTGGGTCAATGATCTTAAACGTGAGTTTGTTGACATCATGAATAAATAAAAAAATTTATTATAAAAAGTAAGTGAAAAATAATAAGTGAATAATTTTGAAAAATGTTGTGGAATCAATAAAGATATCAAATAAAATATTATGGTTGAGAGGTTATTTTAATTGTTTGTATATTTCACGAATATATTAAAAATTGTGTACATAACAGAGATATACATATACATCAAAATTTCTGTAGATCACTCAAACATACGGGATACATTCATCAATCATGTTCGTTTTTAATTACAGCGCGCACATAGATTTGTTCTTCTACACTCATCAATTCAAGAAAGGCACAATTATTTTACACATATACTACGCGGTATATAATACAAATTAAATAAAAAAAACAAGATTCAAAAGAATAAATTCACAGTCAGTATGTGTTATTTTTTCATCAGGTAATACTCCATCGCGTATAATCAAAATTGTTTTGTTAAGTTCGCGTGTAAAGGCACGAAAAAAGTACAATGGCATACTGACACTTGTCGCAATCGCTTTGTGCGACATTTAGCTATTTGGGACATAACATCAAAGTCGAAAAACTCGTTTTGAAATTCTCACAGTACATCAGCTGGGCGAACTTTCCTCGATCAATATCTGAAAACAAAAAAAGGCACCCCTATCATTGTCACGATTCTATAGCGTATTTTTTTTCGATAGCATCTTTTGTTCCAGTTTTGTTCACAAACTTACTTCAGATAGAATCGCCCAGTTTTCGCTTTCACTGTGAACTGTTAAGCGTAATGCTGCAATTTTTCCTAAAGACTTATCTACGGTGCCACGAGCGACTCCCATGGCGTCAAATTTTCCTGTGAAACAGAAGTACACGATAAGCTACTTAATTTAGAGTACAGTTAGGGTAATAAATAAAATCAAGGGCTTAATACAACGAAATAAAACATTTTTATGAATCTCTGTTCCCCTAGTTTTATAAGGATAAAACTTAGAAAATAATTGTTTCAAGTGAAAAACAATTTTATGCCGCTTCCATGAAAGAGTGATTAAAAAACCGTTTTGCGGTCACTAGGATTGACATCAGAGGAATCTAACGAAATCAAAAATCCCAACGGGATTTCTAATTGATAATTGTAGAAACTAGTCCTTCATCGATGGATTAATAAAAACAATTACTATCAATTAGATCGCGGACTGACCGTTACATTTATTAATACGATCCCGTTGAACTTTTTATTTTCGAAGCATTTTCCTCGTGTTAATCGTTGTCGCAGCAAAAAATGTCCTTTTTTTACGAGAATTGCTGTCTTGAGCACCATAAGAGTAGTTTAGATATGAAAAAATTGTTATAAGTTTTATCTTTGAGAAGTAAATAGTTGAAAATATATATTTAAAAAATGTTGTTCCATTTCTGAAAGAAAAATATTATCCAAAATTTTGTATAATTTCTAAAAAAACAATAGGAGGGATCTTACCAATAATAACGTAACCATCTTCGGTAACATTATTATCATTCCTATTTAAATTAGCTGCCTTTTCTAACAAAACTTCGACAGTGGTGTTGTAAAATTTGTCGGAGGGATGCTCAGCGTTGCCGCTTATAAATAAGTACTTCTTTACAAAAATAGGATGCTTGAATTTGAACTTCAAGTGGTCGCCTGGCTGCGGTAAAAGTCCCCAAAAGAATGTTTCTCCTTTGTAAGCTCGCAACAAATTATACTGCTTGTACGGTTTGATTTGACTTTCGACTGTTGCGTCTGGATTAATGTGTGGGTAGAAAAGTGTCACCTTTCCAAATTGTTTATCCTAAAACAAGAAAAATCAATTAATCCCCTAAAAAAAAAAACGAACGTAAATTATTTTTGAAAAAAACTAAATTACCTTCAACTTTTGAACCTTTCCTTTCAGCGAAGAATGGGTGCCAATGTGTTGAAAAAGTGAGGGTTTATAGTGAACCCACAATTCAGCTTTCGCAATTTTGCAATGTTTCTGGAAAAATGAAAAAATGCTACTGAAATAAGTGTCCAAAAAATAAAAATGCTTTTAATTACTTCATGAAAACTTACACTGTCCTTATCAAGATTGCAAACTTTTGTCGAGATCAAATTATCCAAAAGCCAATCGACGGGTTTGGCGTTGTGGAACATGAGAAAGAACTGCACAAGCCAAGGCAGGTCGATGCACTTGAACAGCTTCCCAATGAAGCCGAGCTGACAAAAATCAAGAACAAGCCAATTCTCTTTTGAGCCGATTTTTTGCAGTGCGTAAGATTTCATTGTCGTGATGAAATTTTTTTTTGCGAGGATATCGTCTTCCAGTTGTACATAGAAGGTTCCTCTCGACTGGGCGTAGGCCATAAGGAAAGCAAAATCCAGATTTTGCTTTGAACGCCAGACTACTCGTTGGTGGTCATCCCCTAAGGTATCTTTAAGTTTGGCAAAATCGGGATAATAGGACTGGGACGGGGAAATTACTTCTATCACCCCTGCTTCAACAAAATCGGGAAACCTGAAATAAAATAAATTAACAATTATAAATAAAAGAAATCAATGGATGAAATAATAATGTTCTCAAAGTCGTCATTTTCCATTCAACTTACTGTACTTCTACTTGTTTAGCGACGTAAGTAACATACTCCATATCAACCTAAAAATAAACCCGCGTGTTTTATCAGCTCAATCGATATCATAAGTAAATAAAAGTTTCACCGTTGACACAACTTTCTCACCTCAGCAACGAAGACAATAATAAGCGTATCAGCGACTTCTTCAGGGCTCATGCTATCGAATAGATTTTTGAGCGTGGGCAGTAAATAGCTCTGGACCTCGCGTTTGACCGTGGGCACGCCGAGGACCACGCTAACCCCAGCGAGTCCCTTGCCCATGACAAAAGCCGGCCTCAAGCTGCCCGGATCGTTTAACAAATGTGGAAGAAAATTGTAAATGGAAGGCAGTTTGATGCTGGTGATGTTCGAAGTGCCATTGTTGATGAAGAACTGCAGGTCTGGCAGGATCCTGCTGCTCTCCGTGAGCTGCATCAACTGGTGCGACAGCAGCTGGATGCCCTCCTGGCTCGCCACGTACTTTGCCCTCAGGTGCTCGAATTTCAGCTGCAGCTCTGCAATCTCGTTCTGCAGGATCGTCTCATCGTGTCTGGTGTCGGGCGAACTCGCCAGGTTCACGATCACGAAGGGCACCAGCACCACCAGCAGAACGATCGCATAGCGTCGGTGCACCGGTGAGAGTGGAATTACGTTGGACATCTTGCGTAGCACCAGCTTGCTAAACAGAAATCAAACATGCAAATTAAATATCAAGAACAATTCGAGGGGAACGAACGTAACAGGGAAGTTCATTTCACGCACGTATTCATTGTGATATTGAGTGCAACGATATGGTATATGAGATTTATCTATATTATTCAATTGGAAAATGAAACGGAAAAAAAACCAGCAAGATAAGAAACGCTGTAAATGTGATAATTTAATATGAGCGTAATTTCTATTAACGAGCTATGATAAGTGATATTTTTATTTAAAAAGCCTTGAATGAAGCGGGAAGGAAAATTATAAAAAAAATTGTTCTTTGTTTGAAAAAGAAGAAACATTTGTTGAGATAAAAAAGGAAGGACTAAGGAAAATGATGGTTTGGTTCGTTAACTATTTTAGTCGGTGCGATTAACGCAACATTGTTCTTTCAAACGTTCACGTTTGCTGTATCTAATCATCTGCTGGAATGCACACCGGTTATAACATATATATTTATTTAAATAATATATTGTGTTACTACTCTGAAGTAAAGGTTTATGTTTTTTTTTCTGCTGACGATGTGGAAATTATATTTCTCATGAATAAGTAAGTGTCAGCATGTTTTGTTTCTTCAAACAAATAAAGCAGTTAGAATTTAAAAAATTGGCCACAAACAAAACACCAGAGAATTGGAGTACGTACAAATTTGAGACATTGATATTGTACGGTCGATTTTGGTCTACCGTATAGTGAAACTATAAAATCTGGACTTGTGGATATTAGCCAAATTTCGAATAACGGAAAGGATTCAATAAAAAACGCCTCAATTGGAGGAAATAAATACAAATATTTATTTCTCCTAGAGGAAAGTCTTTTACGTCATGAAACCACTGAATAATAACGTTACGGGTAAAAACTTAGATTAAAATTTAGATTGTTTAATTATGGGGGGGAAACCGATCGCGAAAAAGATCAGAACCGAACTGGCTTGAATAATGAAAAGACGTACGGACAAATGTCGGTTGTCCTTCACACAAAATAGTTTAAAAATTAAACAAAACAATTTTTAGTCATGTATATAAAGTCATAAAATCTGACAACCGTGAGGTTTAGTTTGATAACGAACAAAAGGACGAAATTGGCATTTATCGACACCAAGATAGCCTTCCCGTGGAAAAACCACATCTGGAAAAATTCGTTGGTGTTAACATTTAAAAAAAATACACAAGTTTGTATCAAATAAAAGAATAAAAGTCTTACTGACTCATAATTTTCGTATCCTATTGTAAAACTAATAATGTTTTGTTAACATTGTCAAGAAACTATTTAAAAATGACTTGAAAAATATTGACAATAATAATTGAATAAGTAATATAATAAGAGAAGGTATTAATATGAAAATGAAGATGAATGGAAATGACTGATGTTCAGATGTAAATTGTTAAAACGAGTTGAAAAATGTAAAATGAATGAACAAATTTTGTGTCCGAGTAGGAGTGTATTTCGAGATTGTTCGGTCACGATGAAAACAAATTTCCATCATCTGTCAAAAGTAGCTGTCAGAGCTGTCGATGCATAAACTGGCCACACACCGAATACCGGATCTCGTCAGACCTATTTTTACGCGCAATAATTCGGGTGGAATCGCACAAAGTTATGGGCCATTACGAAACGACTCCAGGAAACACGTATCGTGACCAACAATCGAAATCTGATTGTTGCCACTACAATGTAACAGAGATATAATTAAATAAAACTGTGGAGCGCGCGGCACATTATACAATGCAAGCTACAAAAACCAAAACAAACACGCACGCATCGGCACTCGAGCGAGAGCACAAACAAACCAGAAAAGAAGGCATCCGATCGAAGATCGTGAAAGCGGTCGAGTAGCACATCGTCATCTCAGTCAAGAATCAAAACTTGGTCTGATTGTTGGAGTTTGTCGTCGGTCACCTGTCAGGGCGAACGAATACCAATAGTTACCTCTCATTGTTTTACATGAATCCGTTTTCGTTGTCCTTTTTACATGGTGCGAAATTGGTCGGACGATCTAACCAAACTTGCGAACCAGGGCGATCGCATGTCCGCGTTGACCGACGTCCTCCTCGAGGTGTGAAAATAAATGTGACAGGCAGGGCCTGTGCTTCAGACACACGATGGGTTGTGTCTGTCAATCGGAGAGTGCGCCGCGGTCGCGCGCGAACCAATGCACACTGAGATATTTTGCTGCCTATGTGTTTCGTTTGACTCCGCTCTCGCTGCGCATTAGAATTTTACTCGGAAAAAGTATTTGCAATAGCGGGGATAATCAAATAATCTCGCTGCTTTAACGAGTTGTGCGTTTTTTTTTCTTCTTCAAATGTTTGTGATTTCGTTCTGGGAATAAATAAAAAAAAGATCGTTATAAAAACTAGAATTTTTTAACAATTACTAAAAAAATTGTTTTTAACAATGTTACAAAATGATCGAATTTAATGAGAACATTTAATTTGATGAATAAATCGGGTGAACAAGCGAAAGGTGATGGAATAAAAGAAAAGAATTGCCTTTTTGGAAAATATATTATTTTAATGTTTGTCGAATTTGCATATTTTTTTTTCTTCAACTGTTGACAACAATTTTATTGTTCAATACAATATTTCTGTTAAAATAAAAATTTGTCAATCCCTTTATTTAACATTCTGTCGCTAATAATCTCATTTACATATATAAAATAGTGGGGGAGTCATTTGAAACGTACTCGAAAAAGTCTCAATCTAAAATTAGATCACTGCGCACAAAAAATTGTTCATGTTTTTTTTACACCTCTCTCTATTTTTGAATTTTGCCCCAAAGCAGGTCCGATCGAATGTTTAGATCTTTTTATATTTGAATTTTATAATTTCGTTTTGTTGAATGTTGTAATTCATCCAAGTTATACGATGTTGACAAATGTTTGTGCAAAGTGGCATTTCTTGACTATACAGTTCACACTTTTTAATATAATATTTACAAGGTGTATTGAAATTTGCATTGTTAACAGCTACAATGATACATGAATTTTATCGTCAGCAAAAACCAAAAACAAGTTTGGTTTTTCTAAAGTTATTTTATCCTTCCTTTTTTTGTCATGATGAAAAATAACTTGAGGAACTTGATAACAACTAAAGATTCTAATTACAATAATTACAATTCGGTTGATAATTAAATTAAACACACTTTGTGAATCAAAAATCGTTCATTTTCACGTATACAAATGTCAAATTGTATCTTTCCTTTTTTTTCTGCCCACAGATGTTTTTTCGAACTTGTCACGTAATGTTTACGTAGCGCGATGAATAAATAAAATTACTTTCATAATAATATAAAATATACAAAGCTTGAATTAACTTTATGGCTAGTGAAGATAGTTAAAAAAAATCTTACAAAAGATTCCCTATCAAATTTTTTTGTACACAATTTTTGCATCAAGGAAAACAATCAAATTTTTACAATCAGAGAAAGTAATTCTATATTTCCGTTCGATGACTTCGACAAGGAAAGATGTATCGCTTTCTCCAACTGTACTTTTCACCATCGTTAACAGATAATGCATTTTGACGATTATTCATTTCAGTAAACAAAAAGATTATGTTAAGGAGCGGTTCATAAATTATGTTACGCTGATTTGTAGAAATGTGAACTCTCTCCGTTCTAATTTTTTTTTACCTCTTATGCACATCATTTTGAAATTGCAAATAAAAAACTTGACGTAACATTTTGAAATTTTACTCCTCCTTTCTGCACTATGTCATTTTGTTACATATCCTTTCTAAATAGTTTGACATAATTTATGGACAGCCCCTTATTACAGGAATCATCAAACTGTTTCTAACGGAAACAAAATTGATAATCAACGAAAAAAGTAACAATTAACAACCGACCGACTTAATTACAAGGTTTGTGACACAGTGAAAACTGAAGCAATAGACGTAACGGAAGGCAGCGTAAAATTTGTATCCTCACTCGTTGCAAAATTTCTATCGGGCCTCGTTGCAACAATTACAATAGTTCGACATAAACGGCATATCAACGAATGGGGATAGAAAACTCATTAGTTTTTTTGTCTCATTTATGTGGTATCCAAGTCTTTAATTATATATGGAATCGTTTATCGAACCTATCAATAATGAAATGTACACTGGAAAAAAAAGAAGTGTAAGAGTTCATTGAATTCTGTAGAAATGATGCCATGGAATTCTACAAACTTTTAAATATAGTAACATTTATTTGGCAATTTGATATATTTTGTTCTTAATTTTTGTTAATTATCGTGAAAGTTTTGTCGATAATACATTTTCATATTAGGAAGTCATTAGGGCAATTGAAACATGTAGGGTAAATGTAACAGTACCAAAAATTATTTTCAGAAATTCATTCTTAATTATAATAAGAACTACATTTTATTTTTTACTTAAATAATTTGTTTTCAGTGATAATTTTTTAATAACGAAATTAATCAATTGTCACATTTATCCCAAAATGTTACAATTGTCGCAAATGCCTTCTATTACAACGAAATATCCGACTCAGTTTAGTTTGTACAAAATTTTTTACAAATATTTTTCATTTTGACATCAACTTTTAAAAGATTATTGCTCAATGAATGAATATTATTATTCAATGTACTACAATAATAAGTCAAGTTTGTATTTTTACGTTGAACTGAAAAGGCGTGTACGTTTGTGTTTTTTTGTTAGTGTTTTTTTTTTCAGTGTACAGTAAAGATTACCGAACAAGGTGCTCGCAGGATGATGCGAGAACTGGTACGAGAAGGTGGAAAACGCAACAAAAGTTCAATGCTAAAACCTTGTTTCATCGATCTTTAATGTTTTTATTACAAAATTTACAAAAAGTTTGAGTTTTAGTTTACGACGAGAAAAAAAGTATGGCTAAGAGGGAAGCAGCAAGAAAGTCGCACTTTGAATAAATAAGTAATTTACAAAACGTTATGCAAATGCGATGTGACGAGATTGAAATGAAAAAAAAAAGAAACGATGGAAGGCTCCGCTATATTTGCTGTTTGTATTTCAACTCATTTCGATGAATATTTGATGCGAAAAAAAACACGTAACAGAAGCTTTTGGAAGGCAAAGAATTCTGAGATTGTAATTTCGTATGTACATTTCAGTTTTGCCAATCTTCCCTCTTGTTGCTGTTCTTATAAACAATTTATACACAACACTTATGGTGACAAATTACGTGGGGTTAATTTGATGTCGAAAAAAAGATATCAAAATGATGTTTTGATATGATTCCAAGGATGGTTGAGCTGAATGATTTAAAATCAACCGATTAATTCTTATGAATTCAATGTTAATCTTGATAGTTTGAATTCGATCAACCATTTCTATAAATATATTACAAGTTGAACGCTAGTTGAAAAGTGCAAAGGTTTTAATCTATAGGTTGAAGTTAAGGAATTTAGAGCAAATTTTTTTTATTCGAAAATACCTACAAAGAATAGTATGTTAACTTATTCATCAAGTGATATTGTTAAGCTCAGTTTAGTTCGTGGATAAACAACTTTTGCACTTTCAAACATATTTTATGTTGTATATTATACAAAATTGATTTTACTGAATTCTCGTTCTTACGAGTTAATAATTATAAAAAACAGTACAACTTGATTAATTTTTGGAGAGGGGGTTACGCATAGTATTCGTAGCAGAATTAAAAACTTGCTTTCTCCATTATGGCCATGCGTCTAATATTTACATGATTGTGTTTAACTCAACACAGACGAAAAATTAACTCGGGCGAAACATTCAATCGATTAATAGAAGACGTATCAAAAATGCGCAGATCAATAATTCTGATCTTTTTCAATAAAAAAGAACTTCGAAAAGAAAAAAAATATCTAATCATATTTACAACAACTGTGCAACACAGTTTAGTTTTTTACATATACAAATAATACTAATTCTGCTACGAAACAGACCTACGAAACACTTGATCAAAGCTGCAATTTACTCTTGATCACTCTGCAAAGTTTCACCGTTCGTGAGCACAAGCGCGTCATCGTCTGGCTCATTGTAATCAAGCGACATTACGCTCTCGCGTCGTTTCTTCTTCTGCCTTGTGTCGTCGTCGCTGCCCGCACTTTTTTCGCGTTTCGTCCGTTCGCGACCACGAGTCGTTCGACCAGACACTTCCTCGCCGTTTGCTTTTCGGTTATTTTTCGTTCGCAACGTCCTTTCATTCGCGTCTCCTTCGCCGTCCGATTTCTCACCGTCTTTCGCCTTCATTTCCTCGTCTTCATCCTCGCGTTCGCTTAGTTCCTCGTTCTCGACTTTTATAATCAGAGGAGCAGAGTCACTTGAGCTCTCGTCATTGCGTTCCGGTTGGTGCTCGTCATCGTTCCTCACAGGAGATGAAGGAATTGGCGGAGTTCTTGCGCCCTTTCGAGTAACTTCAGGCTCGTCCAGGATGTCAGGCGATTGTTTTCGAGTGCTCTTGTGGTCCTCCTCCTCGTCCTCGGTTTCCTTTTTCATTTCGATTGGAGGCGTGTGTGGAGACAAACCATTTGTTAGGTTCGCATCTGAGTTTGTGCTGTTCTTCAGTGAGGCATTCTCTTGTTGCAAGAGTGTCACGGACTCGCGTGCCTTACGCAGTTCTTGCTGGAGGAAGTAGATTGTACTCTGCATTCCTTCCACGTCTTCGTCTAAGTCCTGAATAAACTCGTCCAATTCTATGAAACATAACATTAGTGATGAGTGAAAGTAATAATTGATATAAATGATAATGATTTTGAACACCATCTCATTTACCTGACTGTGATTTTTTGACTTCCTCGCTAAAACTTTTCTGTAATGCAAGTTCACCCTCAAGCTTGGCTATTCTCCCGCTTGCAATCATACGACCGAGCTCCTCATTTTCTTGATAGAGCAGTCTACATTTAGCCATCAGTCGTTTGCCAGTATTACTAAAAAATAATTCAACAGAATTAATTATCAGTTTCCATTGCAATGATAATAATTTTACTAAGTTCTGAATTGTACCTGTCGGGAGTGAACTTCCAAGCACTAAGTTCATTCTGTGTATCTTCTAATTTCGCTTTGGTTGTTATTAACTCCTGTCTCAGTTTCTGAATCAAAATATTTACAGCAGGATCCAACAGCGCAGACCTCAAAGACATGGCGGACGGTGCGTGGGCGGCTTTCATTTCCGTTATTTGATTCTGAAAATTCAAGTTATCAGTTCAGAAGTTCAAGTCAATATCACAAACTATCACGGCCAATCTCATTATCTGAATTTCAAATTTAACTTACAATGTACTCCTGTAATTCTTGTTCTTTTGAAGCTATCCTCCTGGCAAGTAACTTTTCTCTGTGTGAGCTTTCAGTGTACTGCTGTCTATACTTCTCTTCGGATTTCCGCAGAGAGATGATTTCATCTAGAAAAAGCAATTGAAACATCAACAAATGTTCTCAACAATTCTGTTACAAAGTTACTCAATTTGAACCAGAGGTGAGATCTTTGATTTGACTTGTTCTAACAGTATTGAACGTGGTAATTTTTCATTTACAATGAAATACATAAAAAAACGTTGATGAGTTATATGAATGACTAGTCTACTGGGTCTCGTCTCTGATCGTCTGATTAGTATTTGTCTGATTTATCCTAAAATTGTAATAGCCAAAATATACGTGTTTGATCAAATGTTATGTAATAGTAAAGAGTGACTCTGACTGGCCGACAATCGACACCATTAATAGACGCATACTTTGATGTGTGAAGAGGGTGCTCCATCGCCATGCTCCGCCAAGACTGCGTCGGTCACCCGAACGAAGACCATGCTAACACGATGCGACGGTCCAACTTCAGAAGATCGTCGAAACAACGCTTCGACGATTCAATTTAAACGAACAAAACTGCGAGATCTTTGATCTCATTCAAATGACCACAGCATTGCACTCAATCTGAACGGAATTCAACCGCGGATAACACAATTTACACCTTCGCACAATTCTGACCTGTTGCACCGGTCGCACCACTCTAACACCATTTGCTTTTTCGTCATTCTCTATTTCTTTTCTCTCTCTCCCTTCGATTTTCACTAAAATAACAGCTTTGTCCAGGGACAAAACATTGATCATTGCAAATTTTGCAATCTGTTCACTTGACACCACTGAAACTTTTGTCGCATACCAGGCACAGAATTACAACTAGAATTCTTCTATCACAGTTTGAATAGGTTACATGAATTTTCCCATACTGAAGGCAAGATTTTGTACAATCAACATTCTTACCTAAAGTATGATTCTTTTTACAATGTTCAGTCTCATGATTCATACAATTTTGTCTTTCGAGATTAAAGACATTTGTAAAAGGATGAAAAAAAAAGTTGTTTGTTCACGAAACTGTATCACAGAACTGTTCAGTCTTGAAGTTACATTTTGGAACCTTTTAAAGACGTCTTAATCTCAGCTTAATCTAAGACATACTTAAAATCAGAGAAACAGAAATAAACTCAAGCGATAAAGTAACAAAGGAATCAAAATGTTTAGCGTCCTCTATCAGAGTCTTGGCTTCTATCACGGCATCGTCAGATAGTCGCTATTAAATAATTGCGCACACGTTGTCTCAGTACCTTCCTGAGCGGCTGAGCGCGCTTCTAGAGATTCGACGTAAGAGTCCAACTCGCGCCACTTGGCCACAATCTCGTCTTTGCTCAGATCGTCCAACTGTTGCGCCGAAAGTTTCACACGACGAGGCGTCCGCGGTGATCGGGGACTGCTTGGTTTTGTGCAAGGGCTGCATGGCGATGATGCTCCTGCCGACGATTTTGACTCGCTTTTCTCTTCGGCCATTGTCCTCGAGTAACTTTGTTTCTTCTCTTAGTCAGAAACTTTCTCGATGGGCACGTCCCTACGACCTCTAATCAGGACGATCACTGCCTTGGTGAAACCATTCGCTGAAAAATAAAATCACAACTTTTACATTTATTTCACTATTAATTTCAATAAAATTACAAAATATAGTTTAATAACATTCTTTGTTTTTAATTTTTATATTATTTGTGTTGGTAAAAAAGATTTAAGATAAATTAAATGATGCAGAAAATGAAAATTATTATTGTGAAAGTTACGGATGCAGTTAATTGAAATGACAAGAAGGGTTTTTGTGAAGTTTAATGTAACTTTGGCACAACAGTGTTGATTTGAGAGACGGAAATACCGGTGACAGAAGTCGAGTCGAAGAAAAGCGCCAGGTTGGAGTAATTGAGAGAAAAAAATAGGAATTAAAAAAGGAGGCTGAAAGCATAAACCGCACTCGGACACTCACTCGGATGACATAAGCTGTAACCAAGCAAGGAAAACGGTTTGATCGTGAGACGCGGGGATCGTGGAGCACACACATGAATCTCAGCGAGAGGTTGCGTTATCACATCGGTCGCTGTTGCCGCGGCTAGTTGTCGACCGAACAATATTCAGAGTTGTCTAAGAACGTAGGAACGGAATGAACGATGGTCGCAGCGACGCCATATTCGTCGTTGGTAAACGCGGGGTATGGAACCAAATAGACAGTTCCGAAAATTTAAAATTCTTCCGCACGACACTAGCGCCACCACACGCCCGGTGTCGACATCTTTGAATATTTTTCAAACCGGCATTTTTTAACATTTTTTATTGTTATTTTGTAAATTTTTATTCTACCAATGTTTTATACATCTGAAAATAAGAACAAATAACATAAAATATTACTTCATATGCTTTCAGAAACATTTTTGTAATTTCTTTACTGCAAATTTTTAGTTTTATTAATAAATTTAACAAATTACGTTCATAAAGTCATTTTTGTAAACACTTATAAACTTCTTAATTATTCTAAATCACGATACTTGATTCCTCATACATTTAGAGTTATAAAAATATTTAAAAACAGGTTTGAACATACAAAAGTTGTATGTTTTTATTACTAACTTGTCTGACTTGACCTTAACCTTGGAAGAAAACAAAACATTTTCTAAGAGGAGGAGATATGAATTTGAAAATGCACAGCATCAATTAAGAATAGGATATGATGCAATGCAATTCGAAATTTCGTTGCAGGAGGCATAATCGATGCCGAAGGAACGAAGGGATTCCGCGAGGAGGACGTTCGCGCCGGCGCGAGAGACACTATTGTGCGGGCGCCAGTGCTGCCCCCAAGAGATGAGCCCGATGCCTCGCACCTCTGCCATATTCCAGCCAGTGTTCCAGTTTGCGTCTGTTGCCCGTGAAGGATGCCTTCTGCCAACCCAAAACTAGAGAAACAGGCCTCTCAGGAGGCCGCGGAACCGATACGCCAAGCGATCACCGTGATCGAGCACAAAATCCGCAACCTCGAGAAACGCAAGGTAAGCGGCGCGCGATACCCGTAACCTACAAATATATCCGGCGTTGCCGCAACTGTCAGAATCCCGAGGGCTCGGCCATGTTTTATGGCCGCGCCATGTGCTCGTGCGGTCACAAAAAGGATCATCCTCCGGCTCAATTTTCATTCGACCCTCAACCAAACCTTATTAAGAAAACTGTAAAAAATTACACATTCCTTTGTACCTGCAGATCCCGCGCTGTTCTCCTCGTCCTTCGAAACGTTTTGCCGACGTCAATGGCGGTTCGCCCCCCCCCCCACCTTCCCTCTTAAGAGAACAAATTTTGATTATTGTTTTGCACAAAGGGATTTTCATTGTTTTCTCCAGGCTGATTCTAGTCCCGCCAAAAAATGACGCATTTTGTTTCAACGCGACTGTTTCCGGTTGCCTCACGCTTTTACTGCGCACGTGAATCCATTTCCTTTGTACCGTGCCAAAGGGACCGATCGACCCTTCGAGAAGATATATTTTCCCGGCCACTTTTTCCTCATCCTGCGTGTGCTATTCATCTATCGAAATTGAACCTATGATTCGTCTCGCATTCTCTGGTTTAGCTTTAATTAGCTTTACAACGCAGTTGGCAAATTACGATGTTGTTCTTCTAAAAAGTTAGCCAACGTCAATTAAGGAAATTTTCATGGCGTACAACAATCGCTAAATTGTACATCATTTTTTGGTTTTCTGTAAATTTGAGCTTTTGTTAGGTTAGGGTTAGTCAGCAAGGGGGAGTAGAGATCGAAAATTGGGGGTTCATTTTGGATCCTTTGTCTGGTTTCAGCTTCATGAATTATACCACAGGATTGAATTGGAAAAGGTTTTGAAAGTCCAGTTCGGTTTTGTTGATTGTTGAAAAAATATTCTGTTGTAACAAACGAAGTTGGGACAATAGAAATCTGAATAATATCGGTTATTTTTCAATCAACTTTTCTCTCGATCTTTATCAGCAATTAATATTTCCTTATCAATATACATTTGCAGTCCAATTTTTCTTTTCAAAAATTAAAACAGCTTAAGAAATAAAATATGAAATATTGCTATTTTACGTTTTCTACGATGACTCAGAAATCACATTATAATTATTATTCTTGTTAAAAAAATGTTTATTAACATCGTAAAGACTAACCTTTGCATATATTGTTTGAAATTATTTATTATTTCTCATTGAATATTTATTGTTTTTAATTAGTCATATTTAGTTGTTTTTTCTTTGGTTATGAAAAACGTTACGCTGAAAAGAGAAGAGATAATGATAAAGGAATTTTTATGGTTACAGGGAAAGCTTGAGTCGTATAAAGATCTGCAGAACAATGGAAAGGATCTCGACCCCGACCAAAAAATGGCTGTTGCGAAATACGACGTTGTGGTACAGCTGTTGGACAACACAAGGGATATGTACAAGCAGATCGTCGGTATAGCAAATGAGGCAACCAAACAACAGAAAAAATTGGCCCGGAAGGAAGCTGCTGAGAGGCTGCAACAGGACATTGCTAAAGTAAAAGAAAATTTTAATTTATGCTATTCATATCTCGCTCGAGCAGGTTATTTAAATGGACTTTCGTTTTAGGTACGAGAAGTGTTGGTGATCAAGGAAACTCTGAGCAGAATCGGTATTAAGAATATTCGAGGCGATTTCTTGGCGGGCACGAACGGCGCAATCAAACTGACGGAAGAGGATTTGAAGTATCTTGACGACTTTTACAACGAGACAACGGTGAATCATCAGCGTCAGGAGAACTGCCCGAGCTTGCAACAACAAGTGCAAAAAGTGGCCGAGCATTATATCGCGATCGTTGATGGCAAACAGAGGGAGGTCGTTGGAACAACCTACAACAAGATCAAGAAAATCGTTAGCTCAATCTATGAGAGCGGTTACTTCGATCGTGTTCAATCCACTGAAACTCCTGTGGAGAAGGAGATCGAGGTTTGAATCAACTTAACTTTTCAGTATAAAATTGAAAAGTTAATTTTGTAAATAAATGAGTAATTGTTTTTCAGGAACCAAGAAATGAGGAATTCGGTACAGGAGAGAGACACATTCCACCACCCGAAAACATGATGCCAATGCCGAATTTCCCAGGCGTGCCAGTGGCCGCAGTGCCCGTAGTATCTGGGGCAGCTGCGGTGCCAGTGGTTGCGCAACCCATCCCTCCACCTGTTGAGACATCCTTCTACACGAACGCGCCGGGTTTCGTGCCGCCCCCGCAGCCAACACAAGCTGGCGCGACAATTGCACCGGCGCAACAGCCGAATCAGCCCAATCAGCAGCCGGCGCCGCGCATCAACGACGTCATTGGCACACCAAACTTTTTTTTCCTGCAGGAGTCGGAGCTCGACTCACCCGAGGTGACGACACAAGCGCCCATCGTCTCGCACATTCCCCCGACAGTCAACGCCCCGATCCCAACGCAGACTTTCACAAACCAGAGTTTCACTGGACCGCCAGTAGTGGCGCCCGCGGTGATTTACCCGCATCAGCCTCCGCAGGATATGTCACACATTCCTGGATTCACCAACCCCAATCCACCACCTCCGATTCCTATGCCACCTTCTCATCAGCAACCTAACCTGCAGTTCAGTCCCCAGCACCCTGGAGGTTACCCGCAGGATCAGTCGATAATCCAACAGGGAACGCAGTTTGAGGCGCATCATCAGGACAACGAAGCACAGAAAAACGATGTAAATAATACATTTTGCAATATACGTGAATCATAAAATATTAATTATATTTATGAGCGAGTTAAATGATATTTAGCAATTGTAAGTAATTGAAAATATGATTAGAAACAAAGCAATTGATTTTTAATTTTCAGATAAAGTCAAATGCTGAGCAGAATGACACATCTGGACAAAATGATCACGGTGCAACAAACGAAGTCACGGAATGGAGTGCAGACACAGACGTAAATACGAATGACTGGAACCAACCGGACGACGCGCAACAATCACAAGATTCACAGTCTCAGCCACAACAGGGTTGGGGCGAGCAACGCTCTAGCGGTTTTAGAGGCCGAGGAAATCGTCGTGGAAGTAGTGCGAATGGCTATGGAGGTCGGTCACGATCAGGTGGCTTCCAACAAAATAGCCGTGGAGGAAATGCAGGTGGTGGTGGCCAAGGTATAAACTTTACAAGATAAAATAACGAAATACAAAACTTATTTACACATTGCAGTTAATTATATTTAACAAATGTACCAAAATTATTGAGTAATACAAATTTTACATTTGTTTTAGGATCACACTACCGTAGCGATACCAGCAGTTACCAAAACGGTTATCATCAGCGTTGGAGCAACTTTACCAGCGGAAATGGTGGTGGTGGTGGAAACGGCACAAACAGCACTTCTGGCGGATACAGCAACGGTTTTAAATCACGTACAGGGGGTGGTCCGCGCGGTAGCGGTGCCGGCCCTCGAGGTGACCGAAACACTGAACGCGGTGAGGGTCGCAGCAGCGGACAGTTCCGTGGCGGGCAGCAACGAGGAGGCAGTCGCGGAGGATACACGGCGCGGTCGAAGCCACAGACGCAACAGTAATATTAAAACCTTAGCAACCACAAAACTAGCTAACGAGCAACGCAAACAACAATCGGAAGATGATAATGACAAAATAAAAGAAAAAAAATTAAAACGAAGCGAAACCCCCCCGAGCAAGCGAACGCTGCATCGAAGCACAGTCAGCGTGTCTGTCGCAACCAGCAATTTGCTCGCTTTTTGTTTAAACCATCACCTTAGCCTATTTACGAAAATGCAAAGTCTGCTTCGGTCGCACAATTCTACATGAAGCAAAGTAATCGAGATTACGAAAGCAGAAAACACATGTCACGTTGATCGGAGCCTTCAAGGATTGTGATTGTTGTACAGATTATATTATATAAATATAAATATATATATAATTATTACGTCAAATATATATATATATTTTTCTTTCTAGAGTGAAACACGATGCACGTTCCTATTGAGTCATGGCGTCTGAAAGATGATGCGTGTTCGGATAGATGAGCCGCGCCGCGAATCAAAGATGCAACGGGCAAAAGAATTTGATGTACGGTTGTTTGAAACAACGTGTAAAATCTAAAGGATTAACTGGAAAAAACAAAAAGAAAACCAGATGGGACACGAGAGACGAATTTTCGCGTTTTCAACACGGACTTTGTAGTTTCGCCGATAGGTTGTTCGTAATAATTCAAGCTCGTGACATGCATATGTTCGAATTTGTATCGCATGTCGCTCAAACTATGTGCGATTCGATGATTAACAAATAGAGATGATATGAATTTTTATCGAAACGTCTCCAAAATTCACCACGCAAGTATTAATTGTGTTGTGACAGAAGGCAGTTTTCACCGGGCAACAACAGCTGATCGAAGAACATGAAAATAATTTTATTATTGAAAGATTTAAAAAAAAATAGTAAAAAAATACAAAAAAATATATAAAACGAAAAGAATATAAAAATGAGGAAGAGGTGAAGAAACGTTTTAAAAGTACACACAAACACGAACTAACACTCACACAAACACACACAGACAAACTATGCGAGAAATCGAATGCATTTCCAGCAAAACGCGGATGAAATGTGTTCTCCACGATTACTATGGTTATGAGTTGATTCATCATTGATTAGTTCAAATATTTCTTTTTTGTATAAAACGATTGATAAAAGACAGACATTATTACTTTGGATGGAAACAGTGTTCGGTGTATAAGCAAGTGTATGTTTTTCATATTCGACAATTTTTTCATTCTATGGAAACTGTAGCAATCATGCAGAGCATTCGAAAATAAAAACCATTAGTATAGCAAAAATGAAACTGCATTTTTCTGCGTTGAATGCCGGTGCGCATTTGCAAAATCGCCCGAGCGGTTTTGTTTGTTTCCCCACAACCGAGACGTGCGAAACACTCTGACACCCCTCAGACGTTGTTGTTTTTATATGAGAAAAAAGTACGATGTTGGCAGTGTTTGCAAAGTCCTTTTTTTATACAGACAATTCTCGTTTCTTTTTTTTTTTTATAATTTTTTTTGTTAGTTTCCTTGTTTTCTAACGACGTCAAAGTACCCCTCGGCCAAGAACAGTTTGTACCACAAGCGATTGTACTGAATTTTGTTTGTATATTTCTGTTTTTGCCACTTTTCCACCTACGAATATGTTTGACTACCTTATATAGTACTCTATCTCTCTATGTATTTTCAAAATAAAACAAAAAATTACGAATTCAAACTACAGTAGAATTATTGGAGGACGTTTCTTCTTATCACGCTCATGTGAATCTTTGAAAAGTCTTTGTTTTTAATAAATAGTCATGCAAAAACTCACGAATAACGATTTTTATTAAATCTGAGAAGGCAATGAAAGCAGTTCAAATGTGCATTCAGAATCGTTATATGCTTATCTTTGAAGTAAGTATACAGCTTTATATGAGCATGTGAATTCGTGTAGAAATTGTTTCATCGAAAATTCGATTTATTTAAATGAATTTTGATAACGTGAAATTAACATTTTTATAGTTATTAAGTGATCTAAAAATAATTTTCCGTTTGTTTAATGGATAATTATCAAATCATAGGAGGGGAGAAAAGTTTAAGTCTGTTGTTTCGGTTGGAAAATGATACTCACTAAACAAAAGTTTAACATGAATGTAAGTTTATAGCTTGATTAATGCAGATAATTTTGTGATAAAGAACACACATTTGATAAAACAGTTGTCTTCAAACAAGCATGCAGTGCTGGCCCGTGTGCAGTTGAAAAAGTTGAGCTTGACAATGTTTTCTTGTTGAATTTCATAATAAATTGTTACATGGTTGAAAATCTCATTAAGAGAGTAATATATTTGGGGTGCAATTTTGGGTAAGTAAAAAAGTTACATTAACAAATATACACGAAAAAAAAAATAATAATAATACTGACGACTGTTTAACACATTTGTAAGTACTGTGTCAGGAAAATTTTTTTTTACACAATCGCTATGAATGTGCACACAGCAATCTCAAATGCGTAAACAAAAAAAAAATTTTTCCTGACAAAATACTAACAAATGTGTTCAACAGTTGTCAGTAATTCTCTTTTCCGCGTATGATATTGGTTAACAAAATTTTTTAAGTTATAAAAAACGGAACAAAACTTCAAAATAAATACGTCTGTAGTGTTCAAGAAGAGTGGAAAAAATTAATCACGTGTTTAGTCATTTTAATGATTCTATAAAGAATTTTTTTGTCCATGAATTATAATGACGAGATTTTAATTGAACATTAATGGACTTACAAAATAATAAAAACATTATAAATATTTAACAGTTTGTCATCATGCAATGAAAAAGAATACGAATAATTTCAATATTGAATTTTGATTAACTTTAGGATATAATTGAAAATGATAATCAACGTGGACAAAAATCCTATTCCTGTGAAAACAGCGCATCATCCCGACAAACGACCATGGTTTATTATAGCTCTAGTAATCACTTTTGTATTACTTCTTGGAGCTAATATGTACGCTTTGGGTTATTATTATAGTTCCTCTGTGCCTGCAAATGTAACTCAAACATTTGGTAAGTCTTTTTATTTATTTCGAATGAAAATTCAATTCCATTCAACTAATATTAGAGTTTTTTCAAGTTTCATGATCAATTTATTAATTTTGTTACAATTTCTTACTAATTTAGAAATCACAGTTTTGGGCACAGACAATCCTCAAATAATTATAAATCACAGGATACTAAACGGGACAAACTCAGGAAAAATTGAATTTGTAGGTCGGTAAAACATCTTTTAAAGAAATTACAAATATATTTTTAATAGAACAAAATTACCGATTACACAATAATGTAATGAGAAGTTTTGGTCAAATTATGTTTTCAATTTTACAGATCTGAACAAACAAGTTAGTAACAGGGATCCTGGAAATCGTTAAATATTATTTATTTATTTTTTTTTTACTTGTCATCTTCTGAATAAAATTTATATGTAAGGACATTTTTGTATATTTGTAGTATTATCATTTAAATTTTAATAAAAAGAAAAATGCTGTGTAATTCGAAATTAAAATATCACTAACAATTTTTGCGAAATTAAGGTTTTTTAATAATTTGAGCAGAATTACGAGTATAATATTGTCAACTTACGAAAATATAGGTTAAAGATAAAGATAAAAAATTGATCGATATCGAGATTTATTTACACTGATTAAAACTATGAATATCCTTCATGAAAACTTATTTTATTAACTTTGTTGAAAAAAATTAAAACTAGTTGAACGAAATTCTTTTGTTCAAAGTAATCACATAATAAAAATAAATATGTAGAAATCTAAAATTGGTAATTAGATTCAATTAATTATCGTCCAACCTTTTCATCAGTCTGAGGTCTTATTTCTTCTACACAAGAAAGCTCGTTATATATTTTTCTATATAGAAAATAAAAATATGTTGAACGACATCGATTTGTTTGTAATAACCACGTGATAAAGATAAACAGAGATTAAGATAGGTGATACCCACAGATTTCAAATTGGCGCTCGACACTAACTTCTGACCACTTCTGACGGCCTTACCATCAGCCTGAAGCTCGTCATGTATTCGTCAAATATTTGAATCCTTACTTTCAATGATATCAGAAGTTTTTGTAGAGAAAAGATTCAGTCGAGGAATTGATGTATTAATTTTATCAAAATATGTGGGAAAAAATGGGACCGCGTAGGGAAGCCCCATTATTTTACCTAATTTTTCGCAAATATATAAAATATATATAGAGGTTGAAAATAAACAAATATTTGAAGCCTTATTTACAATGATTTCATCATTCTTCTCTACTTATTTATTACATTTTTGTGTCACGAGCTATTCTTCATATGAAATTATCATTTCATTTGAACTTAGTTTCTTTTTTTAATATTTTTTGTATTGCATAATATTTTATTTATTTTTATACTCAATTCATTTCAATCACAAAATGAGTGCATTTTAAATGCAATCAATTTCAGTTTTCTTTATTTATGTTTAAATTGGCGGTCGGTTTTTTTAGTTCATCTAAGGGATTGGGAGCGAAGATGGCGCGGTAAAACGTACGGCGTCAAATACATTACAGTTCAGACCCCTGATCGACATCAGTACAATCACGTTCTTTCATTTCGTCAAGTAAAAATGGCCAATTAATTATCTATATTAATACAAAATGATATCAGTGAACCAAAAACTAACCACGTTAGAAAAGACCTCAAATACGTGTAATTGTTTTAACCAAAGATGTCGAGCAAGGTGCAAAATTATTCGTTGTTTATTTCGAGTGCCCAGTTTAACAATGCCACGAAGTTGAATTTATCCAACAAGTCCGATTGCGAAGATTCGGACTCGGATTGCGACTATGTCAAAATCAGAACTGTTTCGGAGTGTTCCGATGATTTCATCGTTTTCGAGAGTAGCAATCAGGACGAGGATGTTAAGGACTACTCTGATGAGAGTGAAAACGAAAACTCGGACGAGGAGTCGGACCACGAGGTCGAGTTCTGCGATTATGTAAACAATATGATTCTCAATCGCGATACTGTCATACAAGACGATGAGAATGAAGACAGTAGTCGGAAGAAGGTAAATTGATTCCCGCTCTTTTTGTGTCTATGGAGTCACGTGCTACAATATTTTCCTTATTGCTTTTATTTTCATTTCTTTGGCTCTTTGATTGGAAACTTAGATTTATAACGTAAATATTTTAAATATAATAAATATATAGAATAAGAAAATATGTAAAATGAATTTTATAATAAAATTTTTGTATTTAATAATTGAACGAATTTCATCGTAGAAATTGATCATTACTAATTGAATGCAGAAATTCAAAACGAAAAATCACGATGTTTATACTTCAGTTACATTCGAATTAGGTAACAGATGCGCAACATTCGAATAACGATACAAAGAAAATAATAGAGTTACGTTTTCCGGATTAAAGCTGTAATAATACTTATGACATGAAAATTACCTGCTTTTTTGTTTGCATTCTCATTTCTTTTGTAATCACTTTTTAGGATTCTTGATTTGCATCTGAGTTTCTAAAGTAATATGAAAGTTTTCCATGGTCATTACAGTTGAATGAACTTTAGGGTTTATCTTATCGTTTCAGGTAAAATTCAACTTGAAGCCTGAGATTCATGTGATGGTGCAATGGACTTACGCTTACAGATCTGCACGGATGGGCCATTGGGAGAGATTAGCAAGAGACAGATTCAGATTTAAGGACCGGATTATGAAAACAGAAAAGACATTAGGAGACATTTTTAGTATGCAACATAGATCTCAAGTTTGGCAGCAGCGGTTTCAGCCGGAAAACTGAATTGTTTCTGAAAATCCCGAACATCGGTTCAAAGCTATGCAATTTGTAAAATTATTAGGTTGATTATAACTATAAATAAAATTCATGTGAATATTGCACCGTATTGGTCTAAACTCTGTATAGTACAAATCGCAGTATGTTGAACTTGTGAAAAGTCAGAGGAAGAGGTTGTTCAAATGGATAAGACTAATTTAATGTAAGAGCTGTTAAAGTTCCTCACTTATCAGATTAATTTTTATAAGTTTTATTTTATCGGAGATAAGCAATAAATTCGCAACATAAACTTGTTCCTGTTATTCTTTCATAACCCAAAGCCATGTCGATATAGTATATTATGTAACAAGAGAAAAAAAAATAAAATTTCCACACGAGAGGAAAGCGAGGTCATTTCACCTATCTTGTTTTTCCTGTGTTTCATATGATATTTTTCATCAGTGGTTTGACGTCAGTTCTACGGTTTTATTCCCTAAGGAGTACTTTATTCCTACAAGAGGCGCCACTTGAGGGAACGAAACGTCCAACCTAGGCTAAACCAGTGATGAAAAATATTTTTGTAATTCATTCTTTGTCTTTAAAAATAAACCTTTTGGGACATGCATAAAAATGAAAAAATGTTTAGAAAATTTCTTAGATACATTTATTGGAACTAATTGTTTACTTAAACATAATCACGTGGTATAAGTATACAAAACAAAACATGGAGTTTATTCAGCATTAAACAAAATGACGAGAAACTGTAAAACTATTGATCGCATTCTGTAACTTGAATTTTAAGATTCGTAAAATAAAACGTTGACACCGCGATCGTGCGGCAAATGTTGATAATCCGGATCAAATTAAAATCCGCAATCTCTTACAAATATTTTACAAACGAAATGTAAATTTGTAAAATGAATTCGTTTATAATTCAGACGATCAAGTCTTTGTTGTAAACGCGAGCCAAAGAAATATAACAAGCGACGTAATGAAATAACTGTTTAAAACAGCATTTACATGGTGGAATCATGGAATAATGCAACTAATACATCGAGATACAATGATAGCAGTTGAGAATTGAAGTGTGACTTAGATTTAACAAAAAAAAAAAAAATTGTAGGGGCGTTGCCTGTCGCGATCTCTGTCTCCTCGGCTAAAAATGATAAGTCAAAATTAATTACTGGTCTTGAAAATCTTACATTCAAACGTAAAATAATTTTAAAATAAAAAAAAAACAATTACCCGCCGCCTCCTCGCATCGGGCCTCCTCTGCTTCCTCTATCGCCACCTCGTCCACCTCGGAATCCACCACCTCGGCTGCCTCTATCTCCGCCGCGACCTCCTCGGTCGCCTCCGCGGAAACCACCACCGCGTCCGCGTCCATCTCCGCGACCGCCACCGCGTCCACCGCCGCCGCCACCACCTCCGGCTCCTTCTGGTTTAGAGCTTTTACACAAATTGCACTGGTCTCTCCATGCAAAGTTCGTATTGCCACAGTCAGGATTCGGACACCTTTTTATAAAACGACACATATTATTATCATTCGTAAAATCAATGAAAATCAGTATAAGAAATATTTTTGATAAATAAAAGTAATTTTGTATTAAATAAAAACACACCTCCAATCTCCACCACGACCGCCTCCATCACGACGGTCATCACGACCTCCGAAATCTTCCCTATCGCCTCCTCGTCCGCCAAAACCGCCGCGTCCGCCGCCACGACCACCGCCGCCGCCGCCACCGCCACGACTGCCTCCACCTCCGCGACCACCACTACCACCGTGCCAGTTGCTCTTGTGTTGAGCCATCTGCACCTTTATTTTACAGCCTTTGAAATCTTTACCATCGAACCAGTTGATGGCTGATTTAGCAGCGTTTTGATCATCATAAGTGACGGTCGCCTCGCCTTTAGGCTTTCCTGTGGCTTTATCTTTGTACATCCAAATTTTTGGTTTCCCAGTTCGTTTGTCACTCTGAAATAATAAAATTGGTTGGTTATCGAAGTTATAACAATGTATTCAATTGAACCTTATTTATTAAAAAATAGGCTTACTTTGATCAAACCGATTGCTCCGAAATGCGTTGAAATTTCTTCCTCCGAAGTGTCAGGGTCCATTCCAGATATGAAAATCGTGTCTTCTTGAACGATCATATTGCTACCGCCACCGCCATCTCGGCCCATCATACCGCCATTACCGCCATATCCTCCTGAAATTCCCACAGTCAATTATTCATTCATTCATCGGATCTTCAACAAGCATCAAAATCATAATTTACAACTACTTTCTTTTAAATCTACGTCAGTCTTGCTCAAATTTCATTTTTTAAACTCATCAACCTTAAGACAAATTCAATTCCTTTTATTTTTCAATGATACCAAATTTTCATTGATCTTTACCATTGAGATTTGCAACCAAGGGTACAATAATTGTCCCAGTCACAGTTGTTATGTGACATATTTGTTGAACACACGTTTACATATTTACCACATACTGTTTTTTCTTTCTTTTTTTATATACACCTACCAATTATGACACTCAAATGTTGCACGTCTATGCTCCATAAACATTTATCACCGTTCTTTTTTTATCATATTTTATTAACACTTGGCACACTTCGTGTGCGACTTATGTTAAAATTAGTAGACCTTATTGATTGTCTAGATACCTTTTCATGTGAATTTAATTTAAAATTCTTTTCATTGATTTTTAGTTTAGTCATAATATATAAACGTACAATATAAATATCACACTTGCGAAATTTTCGCACCCAGAAAAAAAAATCTTAACTTTTAGTTTCTCTAGTTGTACCATATATTTTGAAAGCGCCAAAAAAGTTGTACCTCTCCATATATATACACTTTTAAAACTTAACCATGTCAACCGTTCTTCAACCATTCTCTTGGTAAATATATAAAATAACTTAGTTATCATTTCTATTTACACCGATTGATTATTTTTTGAGCTTAGCCACATATAACATGGACATGACATTTCGTAGATACGAAATAACAAAGAAGCAACACACAGTTGCTGCAACTCACATACAAAAGGGCTGCTTAACATTTCTCCTCAACCCCCTTTATTTCACCTTTTTCTTACCTTAAACTTCATAATAAACATAATTATAAATAAACAATTCAACTCACTTTATGATCGCCTTAAGCTGTAGTTTAAACCAGTAAGGTAATGAAAATCAAATTTAAATCAAACTCATGAATACAAAAACAGCCCAAAGTTAAATATTACTCAAGAATGTTGCGTAGCAGCCCTTTCATATCGCAGAAATAATTGAATAAATCGTAAATATTAGAGTGAATGTGTGAATAGCACCAAACCAATACACAGTTTGGTGCATTTACCTTTGTTAAAACCACCACGGCCACCGCCACTGCTAAAACAGAAGCAGATATACCAATGAGTTGACTCATGACCACAGATTGATGAGTGGCGATTCAAACGCAGCTCGCCACCTCTCTTCTTGATGTACACCTATTGTCTGAACGTCTTTTAGTCATCACAATTAGGCGAAACCCGAAAACCGTCCGCAGTTACAGTTTGTCATTATGTCATTGATAAAAAAAAAAGTAAAGTCAAATCCGGATGGGACCTTTTTTATAATTTGGTTGTATGTTTAATTGCTTGTCCATTCGTCTAAGTTCTGCTTTCGACTTCCAGTATCTCGAAGTTTCAAATCTCAGCATGAAACTGAGCATGATCGATTATATCTGTTTTTACAATCTTACATTTCACCTCCATCCAAAATAGAACAAGAGTAGAAAAAAGTAAGGGAAACAGATATAACGTCGTACTTGTAATACTTTTTTTTCAGGTGTGGACATCTGTGTGATACTCTTGATACATATGATAACCCATAATTACAACGTCATTTGTCATATACAACCTGTTTATACCATTTTACCAGTAATATCTGTGTGTTAAACCTGTAGACACACTTCAAACAAATTAACGCCCAAAGGGGCACGAAGTTTTAAAAATAGCATTACTATTTTGCAATTTTGGTTACCTGTCTCGCATTTTACTTTTACCCATTTCGCACAGCTTTCACCATTTCGTAGATTCAAACTCTAATATTATTTTCAATATTTTCATCTTTTTTTTTTTTTTGGTTCATCTCTCATTGGGTTTTCTCACTTTCTGAGGTTTACGGAAATAAGTTAAGACAACTTACTTGTAGCCGCCTCCAGATCTATCACCGTAACCGCCTCGGTCACTGCCAAATCGGCTTCCACCGCCGCCACCTTGACCTACAAAATATAAACATAGTTGTTTATATTTTGTTTGACGTGCAGGTGATTCAATGGTGATACAATTCTGTCAACTTTTTGGGCAACTTTTAAGGCAAATATTTATTTCCCAATTTGTAACTAATTTTACCTGAAGGTTTCTTTGAGCTTAAGATTCAACTGACTAATTTAGATTAAATGATTGTTGAGATATTATGTTAAATAATTTTAATATTTTTTCACCTCCATAACCGCCTCCGCTGTTTCTGTTGTATCCACCGCCAGCATTACCGCTGCCAGCGCCCCCGTAGCTGCCTCCATAGCTGCCATTGTTTCCACCCGTAGCGCCGCCGGCATCATAATTACCTTGTCCGTAACCCCCTTGGCTAGCTGATTGATAACCTTGACCCGCACCATCTGCCCCATAACCTCCGTATTGTTGATAACCACCGGTAGCAGGGGGAGGTTGGTTGTATTGATTATAGGCCGCTGGGGCACTCGCCGGCGGTGGATAAGATGTATCTTGTCCTGTTGCTGGTGGAGGCTGGCTGTACTGATTGTACCCTGTCGGCGGATAGTTTGAGTATTCTGAAAAAAAACGATACTTTTTAACATTTGTTCAATCCATTAAAATTGAATATTCGATCACTTTGGTTCAATTTCACCCACTTACAAATTTCTAACGTCAGACTATTTAAACAACTTTTAAAGAGATCTTTTATTTGCATGCTATAAAAAATGTCTCATTAATAAAATTATTATCTTTCAATCTTTATTTTATAAATATGTGTTTTGAAAGTAAATTGAAACTCATGTTTTTCCATCTATCAAAAGTTAACCTAAAAATTGTGCCGTAAACTTTTTTATTTATTAGTTGTCGGCATCGACGCCTCGGACAAGCCTAATGGAGTTGACTGAATAGGTCGAATTTAGAGGGAAAAATAGTGGTTTAGATAGATAAAATAAAGTATCACTTACGACTGTCTGCCATGATTAGTCTTTGGCGTGGCTTTTTTCAACGAAAAAGCACACGGATGCCCGTTTTATAAGGTTTACTTGAAGACTTATCTTGACTGCCACGTTCTACAGAAAAGATAGCTTTATATGAATGCTCCTTCTCGGAAATGGCGTCTCTTTCGGTGCGCGCTGGGTGAAGAGAAAGTACTACGCTGGTCAAAAAAAAACATAAACAAACATGCTCGTTGGCGCGCATTTTCAAAAGTGACATCTGTTTGTTTAGAAATGTAAACAAATTTAAATGTATGAGATAAATTAAAAACTCATTTACACTAAACACTATTTTTTGTTTATTTATTATTTTTAGCCCTAATTTTTTTATTCTATTCAAACTTGTTATTGAATTTATCTTAACTAGAGACGTTTAGACAATTATAATATTTTATAGTTATATTGCTGTTTTTTAACAATAAAATGTTGAAATGAAACGTTACAACATTAATCAGACAAAGTGTTTATAACTTAAAATATCATTTTTTGTTAATGAAAACGTTTTGCGACGCGAGCGCCACCTACGCTATCAAATTAAAGTGTTACATGCAATGAAAAGATAAAAGTGCAAAAGGAATGCAAGTGCGAAGCGTGAGAAAACCCACTTAACGTGTTTTGGCAACAGTTACTGATTGCAAATGACGAAATTGTGATTTCGATCTTGACATTTTGGATAATAATAGAGATGACAAGAGCGTCTAAGGAACATCAGACTAAAAAGGTTTCCCTTCTGATCAAATGAAGATGCACACTTGAAAACAAAACAAAAAAAGACTACTGACAGTGTGTGATGCACAAGAAACAACAAACATTTTGATAAAAAACGTGAACAAAATCAATTTGTTGAAATGTAAAAAATTGTTATGTGTATTTGAACAATTGATTATTGTTAAATGATAGCTGAAGTATAAATGAGTGGTCGGACAGCCAAGTGTCAACAAGCAGAAGAAGATGGACATCGAGGAGAACAGGTTGTACAGCTTTTCAGATTGGCCAGAAACTGCAAGCCCCGTAAACGCCGCAGAACTTGCACAGGCAGGCTTTTATTATTCCGGCGAGAACCAACAGCTCATTTGCTATGGCTGCGGAATTGTGATTCGCGATTTGACTCAGATCGACCAGGTCATTGCACGTCATCGGGAGTTTCATCCACGATGTTCTTTTGCAAACAACTCGACATCTGCCGACACAAGTTTGTCACAAGGCAAAGGTACGCTTCTTCTCATTCTACTTCACAATTTAATTTGAATTTCAAAATTAGAGCTACCAAAATATTTTCTGTTCAGATATATGTAAACAATAAGGCTTGGGTAGTTCGCGTTCAGCTGTGAATGAAGAAACTTTTGAATTGCAATTGAAAATTGTTTCACGCGACAATTATGTGGGATTCTAGTAAGATTTTTTGTAGAAAATAAATATTAGGTGCGATTTTGTTACGTTCAGACAAAAATCTGAGCCATGAAGAGACTAGTTGGTTCAGATTTTTTTCTGAACAATCTGAAACCTAACAAAAACGCACCCATTCATTTTTGAAATGTGACGATAACGTTTTCATGTTGCTTTACTTTTTTTGTTTTTAATCAATTTTTTAAATTTATCTTATAAAAATATTTAAAAAATATCTTTTGGATTATCTTCCTACTATGCTTTTACAAAATCTCTTTTTGTATCCTCGCAATATTGTGGAGATAAACGTAAATAGTATATTATGCATAAAGGGAGAAAAACAAAAATCATTCCCAAGGTGAAGTGGTCATTTCACCCGTGGTGATGATTTTTGTTTCTCCCATGTTGCATATCATATTTTTCATCACTTGTGTAGCGGGAGTTTCGGCTGTTTTATTCCCATGGGCCGTGTTTTATTCCCTAGGGGGAGCTTCATTCCCGCAGAGGGCGCCACTGTATGGAATAAAACACGGCCATAGGGAATAAAATGGCGGATTCCCCACCAGTGATGAAAAAATGTCTTTATATTGTTTACAAAGATGTAAAGACCAGAGCTGGTCTGTTTTTCTTTGACCACGAATCAGTATAGTCTCATAAGATTCAAGTTTCTGTTAGTAAATAGACCATTTTCTTACCAAAAATGTACCTATTTTTCTTTAAAAGTATATTATTTTTGTCTTTATGATTAATAATTGTGATTTGTGATTTCATAGATGTGGTGGAAAAGAACGACGACGAAATAATGAGCAGCACAGCCGAACAATTGGGTCAACTTGGGATCCAGCCTCATACGAAACCTATGGAACCTATATGTGCAACTTATGAGTGCAGGCTAAAAACATTTAAATTCTGGCCTAAACATTTGAAACAAACACCCGAATCTTTGGCAGCAGCTGGATTTTATTACATCGGTATTGCTAGAGAAAATGATTACAATTGTTCTATAAGAAATGTTCCATAATAATAATGAAATGGATCTGTTACTGATTTATTATGTAATAATTATTTCATCACGTGTGTAGCGGGAGTTTAGGCTGTTTTATTCCCTATGGTCGTGTTTTATTCCCTATAGTGGCGACCTCTACGGGAATAAAGCGCCCCCTAGGGAATAAAACAGCCGAAACTCCCGCTACACACGTGATGAAAAATATGGTATGCAACATGGTAGAAACAAAAATCATCACCACGGGTGAAGTGACCGCACAAGATTCACCCTGGGAATGATTTTTGTTTTTCTCCCTTAATGCATAATGAGTTTGCCTCACTTTTTAATTGGGAATTAGTAACATTTTATCTATTCGGCGGAGTTCGAATATCGCCAATATACTGCATAGATATGCAGTATATAAACTAATTTGATCAATTTATTCTAGGCAGCGATGATTATGTGAGATGTTTTCATTGTGATGGTGGTCTACTCAACTGGGAAACAAATGACGATCCTTGGATCGAGCATGCTCGTTGGTTTCCAAAATGTAAATTCCTCGGGATGGCCCAAGGACAAAAGTTCATCAAGATGTGTATTCAAAACAAGCCTCCTGTTGGACATCCGGTAATTAATTTTTTAATTTACAATATAGCCTACTTTTTTTTAACGAAAAAATAATTAACAAATCGTTTTCTTAATAGATAATCGCTGAACAGTTCATCGAGTCCTGTAACAATAAACTGAGTTCACCATCGACATCTGCGGAGCCATCTACTTCGCAGGTCAACATTTACTCTAATTCGAACGTGAATGAAGAAGTTGGTTTAGTTCCCGATATGGTAAGGAAGATTGATATTTTGGTGATTGAATTAGTTAATACGACGTATTAAAAATTTATTCAAATAATATAGGGTCTGAATTCTCTACTTGAGTGCGAGCTTGTTTAGAAAAACAGAAATGAATGAGTTTGGAAAAACCATTTCCGAACTCACTACTTAATTATCTTGAAAATAGTGGGTCATAATACTTTGTTTCCGGAGTGTAAATAGATATTTAAGTAGAATGAAAAAATGAAAACAATAAAAAATATATATAATCCGGGTCAACTCCTGGTTAAATCTGAATGGAACAGCATTTCGAACAGCTGGACAAAATTTCCGTTTACAAAAAAATAGAACGATAAAATAATATCTTTAAAAGTATTTCTACAAACGTGGTAAACTCGATCCAACACAATAAAAATGGACCATAATTTCAAAATAAATTAGACGTTTAACGATGTAATTGTTTAATAATATTTAAGAAAAATTATTGAATTAAATTATTTAAATGGTGATTAAAAATCATCAAAATATAAAACATCATTTTATCACATTAAAAAACCTTGTTAATGATTGAGTTTTTTTAACAATATTTGATTTTGTTTGCAGATTGTCAATTGCTTGCCACAAGCCAAGCTAAATTCTCCATCAACGTCTTCAGCAGAGCCATCCACTTCGCAAGTTAGAATTTTCACAGATCGGGAAATAGATAAGAAGGCTAAAATTTCAGTACTGGTAAAAAAATTGTGTGAAAATCATAAATAGTTGTTGTGGTTGATTAACTAACTGTAATTAAATTAATTTTAGCAAGCCGTAAAATATGAATTCTTCACCGAGTTAGCAGAGAAGAAAAGAAAGAGGATTCAAGATGCCGGTAAATCTTGTTCAAAAGATGAAGCAATGAAGCGAGTGGGTGAAGTAATCAAGCAAGCCTGTCAGATACTTGAGAACCAAAACCAGTAAGATATTGATTGCACTTGTTGATTACTGATACAGATATAAATGATGAAGATATATTTCTGATTACCATTTTTTGTATTGCAGACTAGATGTTGATGAAAATCAGTTCCTGGATTCTTTGGCATCTGAATTAGCTTCTACAATAAATCTCACCACTAGCGAGCAGTTATCAAAATATTCACAGGAGACTATTAGAAATGGCATAGAGGAAAATGTTGAGAACAGAAACGAAGTTCCTCATAGTAGTCAAGAAACCGCGAGCGTAGGTTTGTGACAATTTTTACAAAGTTTTTTTTTTTTTTTTTTCAAAAACATTTAGTTAGATAATCAAAATTGTATTATTGTTTCAGCATCATTGAACGAAGAAATTAGGAGATTGAAAGAAGCCAGACTTTGCAAAATTTGTATGGACCGCGAAGTATCAATAGTGTTTCTGCCTTGCGGTCATTTGGTTACGTGCATGTACTGTGTACCCTGTCTAACACACTGTCCAATCTGCAGAGAAAACATTCGTGCGACCGTTCGAACATTTTTAGCGTAACGACAAAGACTAGCTGAAATATGTTTGCTAACTGATCATAACAAATGGGCATGATGTAGTACAATAATTTAAAAGAAAGATATTTCTGGTTTAGTTTAAAAACCACTTTTTAGGTTTTGAGGACTGTATTCACAAAGTAACGATTTCTTCGTATCTTACGAGATTTAAATATGAGATCGAGACATATCATTGACGTTTCAAAATGATTATTCCAAAATTGCGAGTAGTTTAATTATTACAAATTATTTATTGTATTTGTTAGACTTTACGTTCCCTTGTACTGTAAGATTTCTAGGCTTCTATTTAGATGTTTCAATTCAATGTGGTTTTTGCAAATTCAAAAAATTGTTCCGCCGCTTGTTAAGAATTTACAATCAAATAGACTCATAAATAACAATTAAATAAGCAATCGATATTTTTGCAATGTTTCATGCATTCCTTCAGATTTCCAAGGGATGAAACACACTCAGGCTATTTTATTCTAATAATCATACGTAGCACAATATATAAAATATTTTTATACAAAAGTATGTCAAATTATGTCTACTTATTACGAGCTTATTTAAGTTTAATCACAATTTGTTCCATTAGTAATCTAAGAAACTTATTTATTACTTGATTGTTATACTTTTACTCTAAGCCACACATCTTACTTTACTGGACAATTATGAACCTTAATTTTTATAATTTTATACTCAATTATACAAATTTTTAGTTCATTTTATTTAATGAACGGAATTGAACAATGTACAAAAAAACTGTCCGGTGCATGAATCAAGTATACTATTGGCTCAAAAAATATATTTGAAGTAGCGAATCCTTTAAATGTGATTGTATTTCATATATATTTTATAAGTGACAAAAAATGTAAATACAATAAAAATAATATAATTCACTATAAACAGAATTTTACAAACTTCTTTCGATTCAATTTTGTACGATCTTTTCAAATGAAACATTCTAATTTGAAGTGTTCTTTTACAGGTGTTCGAGTTTTGTTCTTCTTCGTTTAACTTTTTTTTTTCGAGTCGTTTTCGATCCGCACCTGCAGTTTCAAATTAGTACTCCAAACAGCAGGTGTACGAAATTGACGATTGCGCTCGTGCGAACAATCTTACACTCATCCCGCATTTGCGGTACTTCCTGCCCTCGTCTGACATCGTACCATTTCTTTCACACGGGGATCTGGTTGATTGCACAGAGCAAAAGATATCTTAACGAGAAATGCGCTAGACGCGTGCACCAGCAGACTCCACAGCTCGCCAAACAGATGTGAAATGCTGCATTGTTCTGACAAGTATAAAAAATATTGTTTCCATCAACTGTGGAATGTTGAGATTGAAACCCTTGTGATCTTTCAACACTCGCTTAGAGCCAGACTGACAATCGTTACAACCATCAACATTCCAACATGAATACTGCTAATGTGTTCATTGATTGATAAACAAATCTCTGGAATGTAACATTTCAAAATGAAGCAGTTTTGGCAGCGTTTGGAAAAAGACAATTTCTATGAAGAAATTTATTTAAAGAAAGGTCAACCGGGGTAGTGACACTTCAAATACTATTTATAACAATATGTATTTATAAAACGTATACACTATAAATATATACAATATATAATATATTATTTATATAGATATAAACAAAAATCTGGGTTTTTAAAAATCGCTATGTTTTTGATCAATATTATATATCGTCATTATTTTATGGAATCTTACATACATAAAATAGTAACAACGATTTCAACACAAAATTTGAATTATCAAATTTTACTCCACGTGTCAACGTGTCAATTTTATTCTAATTGATTTAATATTTATTTAGCTTTTTTTTTGGTTTTAAACAATTTTGATTGATATATATTTTAATGTGAAAAATGTTAAAAGAAAATTTTGTTTATAAAATAATAGATAGACTATTTGAATTGTTGTCGTTTTCTAATTCGAATAGACGTTCGATAAACAATTTGGGTTGTAATATAAAAAACATGTGAAGAGGAAAAAGTTAAGAATTAATCATCAAGCCGTTGAAGGACTCTGGTCTGGTCTGGAGTCTCGTGGCCTTTTCTACGTCCTTCTCGGGAGAGCAGTTAATTGCGTAGCCGTCGTGAAACGATTCGAGTTTCATTCTAGCGTTGCGTCCAAAGGTGGGGACGGGCGCAAACAGGCGCCATTGCTGAGCGCAAGTCTGCCTACCAACTACCAACGCGAAGTCACGAGAAATGTTCGCGACCGCGTTATCCGTCGCGACGGTTCGCAATTGAAAACCACCTCGACAATTCGGCCAAAATCGCGACCGTTAATTAAATGTCGACCACGTTTGTGCGTTCGCCGTGATTCGAAATTTCACGCCCAAACAAAGCCCCGAATCAATACCAAGGCTATCTTATCCATGGAAAACGCGTGATCAGACGGCCCAAAAAACAATTTTCAAAATTCCAAATCTGGTTCCATTACCCCTGCACGACACAACAGTCGGTACGTTTCAACAATGTTTTATTTTGTGTTGTGCTTGTTTAATAAATATATAAAACAAATAAAAAAAACGTATAACAATAATAGAAAATGTAGTTCTCTTTATATATATCTGTGTTCGTTCCACTTTGGCTATTGTCTCGAATTACACATCCAGCTCACGTCTTTGGTTCTTGCCCTCTCATACACCACGTTCAGCTTAACTCTGCTAATGAGTTTCTTCGAAATCAACTTTTCATTTATAAGCTAACATTTATCCTCATTGTCTTTCACTTTGTTTAATACACGCTGTCACGCTCGTTCTTTCGCTGACGTTGACATATTTTTTGTCTTGTTTTGTTAATAAAATTTGAATGTCATTGGGGGTGTTTGGTTTTGGCAATCCCTTTGCAACACCAAGAGTTAATTAAGGTCATAAGGTATCATTGCCCTGCGCTTGCTGCTATTTACACACGCATACAAACAAACGCTCAATTTTATCACGTTTATCTGAAATTGTGATTGGATTTTGTTATCGTCAGATGGATAATAAAATATAAATGACGAATTTGTTGAATCGAGCTTGTTTTTAAGTTCAGAATGGAATATAATGATTATCATGACGTAAACAGTTTCCTGTCCCACCTACAATACAAAGGCCGCACATTGTGTATGTTGTAAATACACGCTGGCTCACAGCGTTGATCGCGCGCGCGCTGTTGCCAGCTCTCACGACTTACAAGCCGTCGTAAAATGAAAAAACCGCTTGTGAAAGTCGAGAGAAAGATTAGCAGCCTGCGGTTTCTTGATAAATTCCAGGCATGCAAAGATAACCTCCCCTTTTATTCCTTTTTATAATGCAACAATCCTCGTTTGTTTGTTTGTTTACCTCCGTTTGTTTTGCCGTCTCATGTGTTTTAGGTCTCCTATTTTTTGCCAACTGTTTACACCTAGATTTCAACCTTTCAATGTAAAATAACGCTTTTAGTTTTGAATTTCGACACTTTGGCATTGAGATTAATACTTGTTTTGGATTTTCTGATATTACGTGGATTGATTTTTCTAATTATAGGTTATATTATAGTAAAGACCGACGATATGTAATACGAAAATCAATACTTCGTATGGGATGTAGCACGGACGCAGTGTAACTTTATAAAGCTCCCAGATTGTACGAAATATATTCACTTTTAACGTTTTGGTTTTTCAAATTAACTGCAATGCTGCTTTATTTCACAAAAAGTAACTCAATTTTGACCCTTTGATTCACTTCAATGCTCAAATTTCAAGCTTAAAACATTAAAATTGCAATTTTGCATTTAACATTTCCAAGTAATGGCGAGTTTTATTCATAATGTTATACGATTATTTATGTAAAGAAATTGATTACAACACTAAAAAAGCTTTCTTCACGAATTGATATCTATTTTTGCATTTAACAAGTTGGAAAAATCCCAAAATTTGTTTGTTTTCAAAATGAATGATTTGTACCAAACAACTGTTCTTAAAACCAAATTAAAAATCAGAAACATTTTCAAAGAAAACTGAAAAAAACACTGTTTTCCATTTGTTGATAGGCACACTTATTGTTTCAATTCAACTGTACATTTCGTAAGTTTCATTTGAAATTCAGTAGTCCCATCATTTTGTAACACGACTTTCCATTATTGCCCACCAAAGAAGTTAGAAAGTGTGAAAATTTCTACACATGTACACATTTCGAAAGTGTATCTGTAATTAAAAATCTTGAACATTATAAGAATTGTTAACAAGAATAAAAAAAAAAAGAAATCAGTCCTGATATCAAAATGTCAACTGGACTAATGAAGAGAAACAAAGGTTACAAGAAAACGGAAGCAGATCGTTTGTCAACTGAATCTTTCCATATTCCGTTGACTTTGGTCGGCAAAAATTTTCTTATATCTGTTGGTCATTACATTATCACTCTCAATTGCAAATTACTGGAAAAGCGATTAATTGAATTTAAGAGCTGAGTCACCGCGTGGTTGGATTGCAAATAAAAGAAGTCACACAATCAGACAAATGTGGGTGATAAATGGCCTCAAGTGGGTGTTGTTGCTTCCAACCGTAGAACATTTTATCATCACGTTTGAATATAATTTTTTTTTTATCGTGCCAAAGCGTTTATGGAAAAAGCCAGCAGGCGATAGAAATTGCGACTGTCCAAGTATAGGATGGCTCCCATTTAAACGAATTAGTCGCCACGCAATTATCATGCTAACGAATTAGGAGATGCTAGACCTACGCACAAAATTATTCATCCAGTTTATCCACGATTTATGACTCAAATGACATTTTTCGTTCTTGACATCAATCTTACAGCTGTCGAATTATCTAATTATCCTACAAACATATTTTTATTCATTTTCATACAACTATTTCAAAATGTAACTTTTGGACGCAAAGGACTTCTAAACCCAAAAAAGGAAAACAACTTTCTGTGAAAGAAAAGTCTTCAAATAAGAATGCAATAAGCTATTTATTAATTTTTATATACAATCCATTATTTTATATTTTATTTAAAAAGAAAATGAACAGTTTTTAAACTAAAGGTCTTTTAAACCTGAGAAAAAAAAAATAGTTCTGAGATAGACAAGTCTTGAAGCAGGATAATATAGTCAAAGGATAAATAAACAATTGCAGTGTAGCGTGGAGCGGATAGGATTGTAAAAATGCGCATACCGGAAAGGGCAAGCGAGGAATGCGCGGTGCGGAAAGTCGACCTGGGCCAACTATCGTGGGAACGATAGTTGCTGGCTTTGCGCAGCGTCTTGAGTCGGGTAACTGAATACAGGCCATGGTGTACGTATCGGCAACGCCGCACAAGCTCGCTTCGCTCGCCCCACACTCACGTACACTAAAGTTTGTAGTACAGCTGTCGAGCTGGAATAGGCTTCAGTCTGAGCCCGAGCAAAGATACGCTACAAAGCTCAGCCGTGATAAAGCTCACAACATTGTTTACAAACAAAAATTATTCTACTAGTGTCCGTATCTGTGGCTTGACAGCAGACTCACATGTTACACGATGTTGCAAAAGTGTCCAGTTTATTCGCGGCTTGTTTCAATGCTCTAAGGACCGATTTAAAATTCAAACATTTTGGGTAACTGTTTTGTTATTGTCCTCTCTTCATTCTGGCTATGGTTATGTCATTTTTAGGGTTATGTCATTGGATGATCTATCGGTGTGGAATTCTTGTTATTAACATTCCCTGCTGAACGTTCAAGTAATAATAACTATGATGAATGTTCTTCAGTATTTTAATGACGCTCTCTTTTTGCAGACGCTCATATTGGTTTGGATCTTTGTTGAAATATGAATGAGCCTCAGAAAATATGCCTGCTAATTGTTTATGCATGGATCTAATTATCGGGTACAAAAACAACTTGGTCGAGCGGCGTGCTTGAATGGAGACATAGTACAGTTCTTTGTTTATAGCCGGCTCGATTGATCGGATTTGTATGAAATAATTAATTCATGTTGCCATGAGAGACTTGCACGCAAACTTTTCGAACAAGGAAATTTGTGCTAAATTTGTATACTGTCTCCGACAACGATTGTGTAACGTTTAGGGAGTATAGTCTGGAGCGTCTGGGACGTACCGAAATAGCCGCCAAAATAACACACTGTCTCGTACTTTGTTTCATTTTGTCGCATCCCCTTTTGAACTTTTCCATCAAAGGGACGCCAAAACATGCGGTCCATTTTCATTTTATTTCACAACAATTTTGCTCAATTTTTGTTCCTCTGTTTTCACAAAAGTTAATCAAATTCTTGCGAGGAAAAATTATTAATTTTCATTTTTCATTGTGCACAAATGCAATCAGGTATTTCGATTAAATATTGGTATACCTTGAATAAAAAAAACAAAAATGCATCATGAATAAAAAATGACACAAACGTAAGCAGAATTATGAATTGAGCGTCACATTCCAAACGAATTTACATCACGGACTGTAGTTATTATCATAACAAGCGGGTACAGTCCGCGCCATAAATTTCCTGCGTTTTTTTTTAATCACGTGGAGATTTTATTAATCATATGTCGTGTCACGCGTTGATTTCATGTCAGAATACCAGGAATTTCTATTGACAAATCAAAAGGCGGTTTGATTTTTTTTATTCCTGAAAGGCAAAATCAATACTGAAATAAGAGCCCTGAAAGAGAACACTGGCTTATTGCAAAAGGCGCCAGTGATTCATCGACAGTCAAAATGACCGAAAAAAATGTTTCTCTCGTCCGGAGCTCACAAATAGCCCGGATGAATATTTATCTTCATTCGCAGAAGCCTTGAGTCACGAACAAAACCGAAGGCGAAAAAACAAAAAATGAAAAGAAGAAGAAGAAGAAGAAAAAACAAAAACAATGAATAAAACACAAAAAAAATGAACGATCCTTTTGTTTTTTTCAGGTCCCAGGACCGCAAAGCCGCCAAGATATCTGAACCGCCGAAGAAGAAGCAGAGGAGTATGACGGGGATTGTGGAGCACCGAGAGCTCTCGGACACGCTCTCGTTGAAGTCGCCGGAAGCTGTGCTACCGGCGCACCGGGACGAGGTGGACAACAATTCCATTCAGAACTCCAATTCCGTGGACTATCACTTTGAGAACGCGAGGCTGGAAAGTTTTAAAAATTGGCCCGCGCCTTATATCGAACCGGCGAAGCTCGCTGCTGCCGGTTTTTACTTCACCGGCGAGGACGACAAAGTCAAATGCTTCGAGTGCGAGGTCGAGGTGTGTCGGTGGGTGGAGGGCGACGACCCCATGGTCGATCACCAGAGGTGGTCTGGGAGGTGTCGCTTCATTCGGCGGCTGCCCTGCGGGAACGTACCGATAGGCGTCGACCCGAGCACGGTGCCTGCGCCACAACCGCGGAGCTTCGACGTGTGCGGCCTCTACTCCGTGGACTCGCAAGAGGACTTGGCTTCGGGAGCCTCAAGCCAACATTCCGGCTCGACTGAGAACCTGCCCAGCACCGCGAAACTCGGCAGCCTGGGCATCGGCAGGTCCAAGGGACCCAAACACCCGGAATACGCGAGCTACGACGCGAGGTTACAAACTTTTGAAGCCTGGCCCAAGTCCATGCCGCAGACCAAAGAGCAGCTCACAGACGCAGGCTTCTATTACCAGGGCAGGGGGGACCAAACCGTATGCTACTACTGCGGCGGAGGTCTCAAGCACTGGGAACCTGACGATGATCCTTGGGAACAGCATGCCAAGTGGTTCTCCAAATGCTGTTATTTGCTTATGGTCAAAGGACAGGAATATATTAATAACGTTACTGGGCAACATGTAGCGCCACCTTCCAAAGAGGTAATTTATGGTGTTCTAATAAAAATGTTATTTTATGAACTGTTATCAGATATGTGATAGAGACGACGTTTATGACTCCCTTTGAAGTGCCGCAGAGATTAATGGGGAGTTTCATATTTTTCTAGGAAACATTAAAGATGAACCTACCAAGCTACATAAAGAAGCAGATTGACACACCTGCGACGCAAGAAAAGAGCCAGTCAGAAGAAGCTGAGGATGAAAGCAAACCTGGACCAAGTTCGGAGAACTCGTCCGTGGTCGGGTCGTATGATAGCGGGTTTAGTAGTTCCGGGTCCACCGAGGGTCTGGACGAACTCAAAACGAGCGACAGCAAAAACGTGGATGATGCGCGAGTGTGTAAAATTTGTTATAATGATGAATTGGGTGCAGTGTTTCTACCGTGCGGTCATATGGTCGCGTGCGCCAAGTGCGCACCGGGCATGACCAGCTGCGCGGTCTGTAGAGGGCCTGTAAGAATGTACGTCAGGGCCTTCTTCTCTTAGGCATTTTAAACAAATATTTAAAAGATCAATTTTCCTTTTGTAACATTTCAAATGACATGACTCATTTTGTATACCAGTCCGATGATACAATCTTTTTTTTCCAAGCTTTTTTTTTTTAGTTAAAAAGAATTTTATTTTTTATATTGTTGTCGATTTTGTTTCATTCGAAAATTTTTGTTTGAATGTTTGTCAAGTTTGTAACATGTTATATTATGAGAAAACCTTCAGACCGAAATTCAAATGTAAATATAATATCTAGAGTTAAATATTAGATTGTACCTACGACTGAACAGCCATTGTTATTGAGAGGAACCAGTTCTTTTTCATCACTTTTTGTGCCCGAATTATCGTGATCAAATAACAATGCAGTATAGAGTCTAGTCATTGCAAACAAGACCGCCATTTAAAATTTAATTTGGGAAATTTAGTTCTTTATTTTTTTTTTCTTTATTTTTCATTGGAATTGTACTGATGTGACACAAATTTCATAGTGCAATAGATCTGATATTTTTTTTTTCTTATAGTTCAAGGTTATTATTTATTGTTCGATTGTAATAGGGAAGCTACACATTAACATTTTGTTTAATTAATTTTTCACTATCATACATGCAATATTCAACCGATCCCAAATTAAATGTTTTGAATAAATTGATTGAATGTACATACAACTTACAACATGTTGTTTTTTTGTTTAAAAATGAATAATTTTGAAATTTAATTTATATTTTTATAAAAATTTATAATTAACAAAAAAATATATAATTTCAACTATAATTACTTTTTGTACATACAATCGAATTTGAAATTACAATAAGTAATTATTGGACAAATTAAATTTAGACATTTATCTTATAATATACCTGCGTGAGCGTAGGTAATACATGTTTTTAACTGTAAATATTATTAATAAAATAAAAAACATACAAAATATTGATATCGAGTGTTTTTTCTTTTATTAATTGCTTTGTAACCTTGAAACCAAACAGGTTTTATTTAATAATTTTGAAGGATTCTATTTGTACGTGAAGCGTGCAACATTTTAGGTTGCACCTTTTTCGGGCAGAGGATAATGCAAAGGTTCAGCGTCGCCTTGGAATTCCGAGGCTTTTTCGAGGCAGCTGGAGAAAATAAACTCTGTGTGAGCTAAACCGGTATGTCTGAGCAGTGTGTGTGTATTTTAGAATGTGAGTGTGAACGTACACGAGAGACTCTCGAGCCCTTAGCTGCATTCCATTCTGAGTTCAGAGAAAGGCAGCAAAAAGAGGAATTAGAGTCTGTCTCGTCTCTTTCTCCCTGCTCCCCGTCTCTACTCCATACGGTCTACTTCACTAAAGCACCCATTCATCTGCTCTCTCGCGTATCCTCGTAGTTGTACACGCAGTCATACACATCTTTGTGTGTGCATATCTTTAACAGCGCATAATAAAGTTCAAAGTCTTGAACGTATTTTTCTCTAACAATTTATCTCAGTCTAGAATGAAAAAAATTTTACAAAATAATTTTTTTATTCCCAGCTGCAGTTCTTTTATTCTGGATTACTTCTTACTTTTATTTAATTAATTATCGCCCCTTTGTTGGGGGAATCATTTTTTATTCAAATGAATACGAGATGACAGATGGACAGACTTTTTCCTATTCTGAGAATTATAGATTTATAGACAAGATCTAACTTGTATGTTATATCACATATGTTTGATATGGGGACCGCTCATGTTGGCTTCTGAGTAATCTATAAATGCGAGAAAGCTGCAGATGTGTACGTGTTAAACATCCGGTTCATTTTTCCGTTAAAGTAATGAATGAATCTGCGGAAAGGCAGCTTTTTTTTCTTATTTTTAATCTCTGCACCAGTCCTTTTCATATGAAATTGTAATCTAATCATTTCAAAATTCTCTTGATAATTCTCAAATCATTTTTAAATGAAAATTATGAATACTTTAAATTTAATAATAAAATTAAATATTTAAAATATTAAATGTAATAAAATATGAATATTATTTTAAAAATATTGAATAATATTTCATATTCAAACATTTCAAAAAAAATTTTTTTTGTATATTGAAACCCCAATTATTTCCTATGTATATCATGCAATATTATACAAAATATAAAATGGATATTTTTCTTTTTCAAATTTACGCGCCTAGGTAAGAATTTTTTTTTACATCCGGTTGGTTTTTATGTAACCAAAAGAAAAATCTTTAAATAAATTTTTCAGAACTCTGGTTTTTGTGATTATTATACCATCTAGTGACATTGGGATAAAATACATCTTCGATAAGTTAGGAAGCTAACCTCAATCGGCAACAAAGGAACCAGCAATGACGCGAGTAGCAAGATTGTTTTATCGTGCGCAGGTGGCGCGCAGTTCGAATTGGCGTCGAGAGCGAACTCGAGCCGAGAGCCGAGAGTGGTATCGAGTATACAAACCGAACGGTTGTGTGTGATGTAAATTGTAGGCGATGAGAAAATGGCGACGTACCTGAAGAGGACGTCGAAACTGTTTGATTTATCGTTGTCGCGTAACTCCGCGGATGTGTCGCTTCGGGATTTGATATGCCCGGTATGCCGGGGCATACTCATCGAGCCTGTTTCCCTACCTTGCACGCATAACCTCTGTCTGAGATGTTTGAAGGGGACCTTCGCTCACAACAGCCTCAGCTGTCCTCTTTGTCGGATACGCGTTGGTTCTTGGCTTCGTACAGCTACAAAATCCGAAACTTTGGTCAACAACGAACTCTGGCAGCTGATACGTACCAGGTTTCCTAAGGAGGTCGAGAGCAAGTACAACGGAAACGACGAGGATGTTGTTGACGAAAGTGACGGTTGGTGTCAAAGTGGTACACAATCCAAACAAACCAAAAGAAATATAAACAATATTGTATATTTAAAAAAAAAAGTAAGTCGTTATTCTTAGTTCATAAAGCACAAGTTTTTATGCGACCGAGTTTCGTCATTGTTTTGAATCTGATTTTGAAATTGTTTAAATCATAGCCATCAACTTTATAAATAGATTTTAAACGGTCGGATGTGCAAAAAAATGTTACTCTTTGTTGAATGTATTTTTGTTCGTCATACTGAAGTACGTTGAATTTTTAGATTATACAGTACCGGACCGAATTATTAGCAACGCCGGTGATATCCGTCGTGAGTATGAGGCACAGTTGCAGCTGGCCCAGGAAGAGCTACGACGTCAGCGCGAAGCCGAGCGGATAGCCAGCGAAGCGCTAATCCGAAAATTACAAGCTGAAGAAGAACAACAATTAGCGCAGCTGGAAAAAGACAAACTCTTGGCAAAAAGTATCGCCAAGAAGCAGTACAATGAAAAAAGTAAAGAGGTCCTGAAGTACAATTCTTACGGGGAGTACATGAAAACACACAACACCAATTCTGCATGCAAAGATCACAAGGTTTCTAAGGAAAAGAAGGATGACCACACGAGACATAATTCTACACAGGCCTTCCCAAAACCCAAAGATCAGTTTGCGATCTCGCGAACGTTGAATGTAAACAAAGAAGGTTGTGGAGCTATAAATATGACGACAAAGTCAAAAAGGTGTTCTCCTGAACCTGGCTGTTCGAATAATGTTAAAATATATGGACTACAGAGCAAGGAAGAATTGCATGTGCCAAATGACGTTATCAATAGCAAAAAGAAAACTTTGGATGTCGAGGTGTGTATAACAAACATTCCCGGCGATGACGGGAGAATAGGAAGTGCCGAAAGTGGAGGTAGTCATGACAGCATAAACCAGGAAATACATCACTTCAAGCCTATCAAAGCCATGCCTAGAACACCATTATTAATAAGTGCAGGTAAAATTTTTTTTTGGTCATAAAAAATTAGATTACTAGTTTTATACAAATCATTTAGCGACGTTCGACTAATGTTCTTGTTTTTACAGATGGAAAACAAATAGACCCAAAACTAATCCGTGTTACAGCTGTCATTAAAAAAGTAATGAATGTTTCATTGAAACCGCCGTCGCCTACTCATTCAAAACGAGTGATCGGTTGTTCATGGAGTGCTTTCAAACGTAAGAATTATCTTTTTATCTCTTTAATGTATATTTATTGATGTTTATTAATTGATGATATATTTTTACATTTTGTTAGTTAAAACTTGCAATTCATCATTTTGCTTGTCAATTATCTTTCTGATTGTAATTTCCATTTTCACAAAACAAATTAAATTTACAGGTCAATGGAAACCGAAACAACAAGCTTCAGGGTCGCTGTCGAAGAAATCAGAAACAGAGAAACCGCCGCCGAATCCACCTTCGAAATCAAAATTACTCGAAGATAATCGACTTGCGATAGACACCAATAAAAATTACACAAAGAAAATAATCAATGGTGCGAAAAAGTTGCCGAAAAAGTTGCTGTCATCGCCCAAGTTCACTCCCGAAGAGAAACCAAGTAAAACCGACAAGTCTAAACAAAAGCCTAAACGTAGAAAAGCCAAGATTGAGGTGCAAGAACCACTTTTATTTCCTGAGAATGTAGTTGAAAACATTGCTGAGAGGATAAAACGTCGCAAGAATGTCGCTCCAGCGCCAAAAAGAGCGGCAAAAAGTAGTGCCAAGAAGGAACTGCAAGTTGAAAATTCGGAAGAATTGGAGAAGGACGATTCAGAGGACGATATTGTCACGGAACAAAAGAGGATTGAGCAGCAAGCGCAGCAGGAGAAGCTGGATTTTGAACTTGCAATGAGACTTCAAGCACAATTCAATGAATTGGAGCGTGTGCCAGTGCGGACGAGAAGGTCTAAGCGAGCTATCGAAAGTACTGCTCAGAGCACAGATTCCGAGGGCGACAAATCGCCACTCAGAAAACGTAAGTGTCGACAGGCTCGACGGAAAGTTGTATAAATTTCAGATGCAAGAAAATCCTGTTCTCATTTTAAATATCGTCTTAAACCACGTTTTTTATATGTTCATTCATTTGTGTTACCGGTATTTTTGCAAGGAAAATGTGCCTGTAGAATGTTGGAACGTTTATCAAGAAAACTTTAATTTGAATGAAAGTCAGTGACCGAAGAAAACAGATTTATAAAATTTACACAATTATGTTTTTTAATTTATATATCTTTTTAATTGGCTGTAACAAAGTTTAATAATTTAAAAAAATTTATAACACTGAACCAAACACTTTTTATAAAACAATTATAAACATTATTGCAAAACTTAGATAACACTTTATAGGCGTCAATGAATTGTCTGATTGTCACAGGGCTATTGACAAGTAACTTTCATCACAAAGAAAATATTTTGTTTTGTATACTCTAATTTTGTGCATTCACCAAGCGGATGTTCCTATTACTGTAATGTTTATATAATGTACTGGTTTATTACGAGGAGAACTCAGTGCAAAGATTTACAGTTTGCTTTACTGTGGTTGGTTCGAGAACTATAAAAATAAACAAGCTGTAACTCATAATGAAAAAGGGGATATTTTTGTAACAGAATTTGTGGACTTGCTTGTCTCATGCAAAACGTGGGTTATATTATATGATAATAATCGAACCCTGATATAGCAAAGAGACAAGTTTTGTATATTTTGTGAATATAGGAATGAACATAATTTCAATTGCACTAGAGAATATTAATACTATCAGAGATAACGATATGTGTTGATTTCATTCTAACTTTCACACTTTTTATTAAGACTGATGACAAATGATTTAGCAGGAATTTGGCTGACCCTCCTCGCAATGAAACGTTTTTTTTTCTTCATGTCAATTCAAGATAATAAGAGAACACAATGCTTTAAATACTTTGTCCGTCGAATTTCACTTATATTTTGTGTGAAATACAAAACTTATGTCCAATTTATTTTTTCACAAATAACTGACGAAGACTTAGTGCATGTTTGCAGACGTAACTAAAGCGTATTTTAAGTAATAAATAATGAAGTAATAATGAATATCGACACTTTTATATATTTTTAATTTTATAAACTGTATATTGTGTAAATAGCTATGTCACTTTCGCAAGTTAAGGGAGTGAACATTTTCTCAATGTAAATCAGCGATTATCAAATCAAAAGTGTTGCTATTGTCAAGGTAAATCCAAGAAATTGGAATATATTTATTTTAATTTTTTTATAATCAGTTTTGTGAAGATGCATGCAATAATAATATTTATTTGTGCAATCAGAAAATAAATTTTATTTTGGTAAATGTTGCCGGACTTGTGTAAATATTATAAATATATACTTCACAGTGCTACCTTTTACACGGCGATGTTTCCCACTTATTTGGATCACTTTAATTACGAAACGAAAGAATCTGAAAGAGAAAATTTTGTATTTTCAAATGTCAGTATTATAATTTTATTAAAATAAAATAACATTGCCTGTACATACATTGTCAAAATACTTTCAGTTTGTTGAAATCTATTTACTTGGGTTTACTTTTACAAGTGTATAAATTCAAACACAACTATCATTAAAAAAAAAAACTCAATGTAATTTTGCGAGCGAAACAAAAATTGAGTCATGCAATTGTAACGAAACACAAATAAAGTCAAGATTGATTTGTAAACAGATTGGAAATTAAAGATATATTTTTGATAAGAAAAACTAATATGCAATTATGTGCATTTTGTATTATAAGTACATATTGAAACTGAGTCCGGCTATGCGGTATGTCAATGCACAATCAGTAATTGATGCAAAATAGTTGACATGATGATTGCAGAAAAAAAAAATGTCATCCTATGCTATGTTCAGTGTACATATGAACTTAATTCTTAATACTTCCTATATTTTTAATACATGCGTTAGAAAGGACGTGCAGAAGCTCATTGAACTAAAACAAGAAAGAAACTAAGGTATTGCTCTTTGTGTATTAATGAGTGCCCATGCAAACTGATTTCTGTACCTAAAATTAAGTTGCGACAAATTTTGATACTTCTTTTTGTGATGTTTAATGTGTGAAAAATAATTTGCCTAGTATTAATTTGAGTCATGTAAAGTATGATTTTGAAATGCTAATTAAGTATATATTTACTTTTAATGTGTGATACGAAATGTTCGAACAGTTTGGAAAAATTTTCTTTCAAATCTTATCGACTCGATGTGTTTATGATTTACTCTAAAAAAACTTAGCTATTTAATTTTAATAGTTTTTGTAAATATGTATTTAACAATGCAACATTTCATTGCATTATGATAATGATCTATATCTAGATTATCTATAAAGTCGAAAAAGTGAGAAAGCAATTTTCGAGTTTATACAAAATGCTGATGAGAAAAATTTCACAAATCCATTATGTGTTAATCATAGCCAACAATGACGTGTTATTCACCTGTTATAGATTATTATATTAAAGGAAATGAAAATCGTTGAAATATCTATGAGATCTTATTCATTCATTTTATTTGTGGACCTTCCAATTTATTTTCGTAGTACCTCGTCGTTATCATGTTTCACGGTCGTTGAATACGAAATTATAAAAATGATAAGACCTCAAATATTTGTTTATAAAATTTTATTCTTCACATTTAAATATGAATCACAGTACAAGTGTGCTACTTGTTAAAACTCATGAATTTACAAACATATAGTCTGCTCGCAGAATACATCTTTGCATTAAAAAGGTGGTTCTTTTTTTTTCATGTCTTTGAATGCTTGCTTTCAATGATCAATTCAAAAAACAAGAAAAATTACATACAAAGTACAAGTAATAGCGCTTAACAACAAAAAATATCTAAAAATTGGCACATTCAACAATTGAAAAATGTGTTGTATGAAAAAAGAAAAAAATTGTTGGCACTAAATATCGTTGATATATAACAAATAATGATTTCTATTTTGTGCCATTGTATTGTCTATTGAGTTCTCAATAATAAATAATTAGAACCATTGTAATTGACAAAAGACTAATCAGTCACTCTATTGAATTGATGACTATTCTTTGAATCATTTCGTAATGACATTTGTTTTCATTTTCATTAAATTAAAAGTTGTTGAAACTGCAAATTGTGTACATTTGATTTGTATTTGAAATAAAATTTTTGGTTTGTCTTATTTTCATATGTTGTTGCACTTTGCTTTAGTCAGCTGTCCATATTTCCTATAGTAATAAAATATATTTCTATACATATATTTATTTCTTCACAACAAGTTGCATTTGATTTTATCATATAGAAAGGTGATACTTTTATACATCTTGCAACATTCGCATTTTCACTTTCGGACACTTCAGCAAATATTCATAGCATTCAAAAATAGTGTACTCATGGAAATATGAGCATTATGAAAAGGCACACGTTCAAAATTTTGATATTTTTAACAAATAAATTAGTTGATCATATACAAAATTGTACACTTTGAATTCTTTGGATTCCGTCGTAGTTATAAACAACAAAAGCCTATATACGGAAAGTCAGATCTTTTGAATATACAATTTTGTAATCGTTATCTATATTTTGAATGAAGTATTAACGAAAAAAGAACAATAAATACAAATCATAGTTACAAAATAAATATAATATTTTTTTTACAATGTTCTATTTTGAACCACAGATAGATCCGTGTCGCAACAGTTTGATATTGAGACACACATATAGTGACATATATTTGACAATTTATTTATTGTCCAAAGATTATCTTCAACTAATGTAATCATGACTTGACAATTTCCTCTGCGAGATGCTCCGTTACCAAAATCATACATGCAACAGACCAGATGAACACAAACACCAACCAGATATTTCCTTTGAACGGACTTGCAAATCTGTTTGTAGCTCCTAAACCTATAACTGATTCAGTCTTCTTTCTTGCAAAATAAACCAAGAAGATTGGCACCAAGTACTGAATCGCAGCACCACCGTAAGTTCCTGTGATTCCAACTAAAGTCTTTAAATTGTCAGTACACATAGCGATATAGTACGGGGGCAATATTGCCATGAGAGGAAACGCAAATCTTCGAAGAAACAAATTATAATGTTGGTCAGATCTTAGAAACAGTGACTGCAAATTGTTCCTAAGCGTGATGCCGATGATTGGAAAACTTGTGCTGAGGGTGAAAATCGGGAAGAGAGCTAGAAAATACTGAACGATGAGCATACCAATTTGGTTTGGACTTGAACAGTCCCCAGAACCTCTGGGTCCAAAATCCAACGTGTACAGATCATGTAGATGTTTAAAAGCAAACGCCCCAGTGACAGCGAGTAAAACATAAAAGACAGCTATGAGGATGTAATCAATCCCTAATGATTTTTTTAGTTTTGACTTATCCGCTATGGGAGATAACACTGCCGGCAGTGAATGATGACACATGAAGGAATAAACACAAGCTCCAAAAAGACCAGGGACACCTGTAAAATTACAAAAAGGAATATTAAGAAGTAAAAAGATAATTTCATGGATTTTTCTTGTTTATTTATACGTACCACTGAAGTTAGCAGTTGGTGGAGTTCCTTCTGGACCATGAGATGCAAGTTTCCAGGAAGCATAAGAAATCATTATCGAAAATGCAATCCAACGCATGGCAGAAGTTATGATCTGCAAATATTTTGTTTTTTGCAGGTTGAAGAATACGAATGGGCCCAAAAATAAGATAAATGTTGTCTGAAAATGTAATACAAAAGTTATAATCGAGACATGAAATGAATTTGGATTGGCAATAGCATAAGTATTTTCATCGTACCAAAAATATTCTGTAAGCGTCAAAACGATTGTAGTTCGAGTTTTCCCAACATAGTTCAGTTTCGGGAATCGTGTCGTTGCAAGTCAAATTTTTTGGCATGTAGGTACAAAAAATATCTACGCTCGACTTGCCTATGACAGCTCCGTAAATGCTTAGATCTCCATACAAGTAAACAGTGAGACAGATGTAAAAAATAATCTTGCCAGTTCTGTTAAAAAATATAAAGGCCATTTCGCCAAGTTCAATTTTTTCTTTTATTGCGAAGAAACGAGATTCCATGTCGACTCTTTCAGGATTTCTAAAAAACAACGGGGTGTCTTCCGAATCTGAAACCGATGGAGGAGATTCGCCGATATCTCGATGAGCCTGAAAAAAGTTTTATACCTTTAAAATCAATCATCAACACGTTCGAACAAAAAAAATAAGAACAGGCGAAGCTAAGCAACTGCAATTAAAAGGTAAAAAATTAAATTAAAAATGCAATTAAATTAAATCTCATCATTCAAGCTAAATAATAAATTGTAACTAGCTAAAAATATAGCATTGCAAGTACGGTGACTTTCGCATGAATTATATGCAGTGTTTCACACAAAATGCAAAATGCAATATTCAGTATTTAAAAACCTCATCGTCGGTTTCATTGGTAGAATTGGAAGTTGCTTGGAGAACACCTACTCTTTTTCGTTGTTGAATGTTTCGTTGTGTTATAATGGCATTTGCGGATGCCATTGCTTCTATGACAAAAGTGACTGTAACATAACTGGAAAAAAAAAAAAGATTTTATATGAAACATTTTTAAATTGTAGACAATTTATTATGTTTGTGCATTTGCAATTTTTTACCTCATAAAAGCTAATATTGAAATAACTATAGTTCCTAGCAGCCATCCTGCTCGACTAAATACTGCTGGTAATGTCAGCGCTCCAGTGCCAACAATCAAATTGAAAATAAAAACCAATCCAACCTGCAAAAATGAGTGAATTAAACAAAAACTGATAATTAATTTTTGTCATTCTTTGTTATTATAATTTTTGTTTACTCTTTTCAATAAAATACATTCTTAAAATTATATTTTTATATCTCAATTAAACAAAAATATAAAATTACTGTTTATACGAGAAATTATAAATGTATCAATATGCATTGTTATTAAAAAACGGATATTGTAACTTTTACTCTGATGTTTTATATGAAAAGGTCAGCATTATTAGAAATTTTTTTTCTAACTCTTTTTAATTATTCATTGATTCCATATTCATTATAAAAATCATTTTTGAAATAAAATTTACATTGAATTAGAGTATGAATAAAGCTGATTGTTTATACTTATTCATAGGTTATGTTGACCGTTTGACGTTACTTGTGTATGATGGCACACAAAGGAATATTGACTCACCCAGGTTGAATATTGTCCGTTCTCAGAGTGCTCCGGCATTTTTTATCAATTTGTTTTAGTATCATGAAGAAGAGTTTGGAAGGATGAATTTTCTTTTACCTAACGTTTTATTACGCGTCATCGGCCTAGCTGGACCAAATACTAGACCTTGACAAACTTAGCGTTACGAACTGTCATCTGCGCTGTATCGATCAAACTGATGTTTGCATTTTCAGTGAGCTCTGTAGTCTGTGCTGCATACGCTGATTCATATATAAATATCACTATCAATTTAAGGCATAATAATTATAATAGCCTTATATTAATTTTTTAAAAGCTATCTTTAGAAAACATTCAATTGTTGTTAGATATAATTGAAATTTTATTAAAAAAAATTTTTTTCATTATTGTTCGGAATATCCATTTTGTATTCATTTTTGATATAATTTAAAAACAAGAACGGAGCCGCTTAGTTCAATTTCAATTATTTATCAAAGTTTCACTTTCTTGAAATAATTTTTAGATATAAGTCATTAACGATAACAAGTTAAGTCACAGTTTTTGATTATAGAAAAAAATTAATTCAATTAACGCGACAAATAATAGTTTTTTTAGAAATAATATAATACAATATTAATTAGTGTTGCAATATTTATTAAGAACTGCACATTCTCTGATATAAAAAAACGAAAAGTAATTTGAACACATCGTTATGAAATTATATCACTTTCTAAATTGAATTATGAGAGTTTCATTTTTATTTTTGTCATCAACTATGAAAACTGTCGTTTACTTATTCAAGTTTTTTGTAAAAGTTGAAATTCACTTACCAGGTTCAAATGACCACCGGTCAATCAATCCGCGACTGCTCGGTCCAATCAAATTCGATTTTACTAAACTAGTTTCAATAAACGATTGGCATATCTATATTTGCATGTTGAATCAATTGAAACGTCATTCAATAGTATTGATAATTCGTCAGGTTAATGCACTCTTTTTTCATCGATATCAAAAAATAATAATGCTGTTAAGTTTGTTTGAAAAAAATTGTTTTCAAGTTTATTTTCAGAAATCATTGTTCAATAATATAATCCACAATAAACTGGAACTATTTGCAATAATCAATGGAAAAATAAATAAAATAGGTAGAACAAAGAAATAGAAACGAAAAAAAATAAACAAAAAAAAAA
>JAAMPD010000393.1:0-54841 GCA_025266255.1 Trissolcus basalis | reverse complement strand
TATATATATATATATATATATTATATTATTATTATTATTATTATTGAATACAAAAAGAATAGAACATAGATATTTTAGTAAAAGTTTTAAAAATAGGTATAGGAAAAAAATAGAAGACAAATTTTAATAAAACATAGAGCTTTATTTATAATACACTCAACAAATAATTGATGGTGATAATACAAGCAACTTTTTAATTCTACATAGGTTTAATTTTTTATTTATTTGTATAACAATCTTTTTTATATCTAAACTGTCAATGATCCAATGTATTTTGTTATTTACAAGAGATCGAGATAAATGGTAACAATAATTATGTGAATTCGTTACATTTTTTGATGAAGTTTTAACAATATAGTATCATCATTTATCAAAAAGTTTAAAGAATCATAAAAAATCGCAACAGTCGCATATTTACACTACTGTGCAGTTTCACTTTCTTTGAATTTCTCTTAAAAAATCGTCACTTTGCAGTGAAACTTAATTAACTGATTTGTGTATCATTAAAAAGTGAAAATTAAAATTATCTAAAAGGAACTTGACTGACTAACTCAACAATTAGTCAACCTCAATCAAGATATCATCTCGTGTAGATAAGATAAAAAATACCATTGGATTTTATAATAGGGAACATGAAATCTAAATAAAAACAATACTAAAAGTAATTGTACGAACGTTTGTACGTACTATTTATGTTACTTAAGTAGACTTAAAATAATAGTTGAACGAACCGGAAGTTTATGATTCTAGTATTTTGAAATGTATGAATGATTGATTTTACAATGTTTTTCAAGTGCGTACTAAGTACGATATTCTAAAAATTTGTTCCATCAGCTAGCTCTTATGTGTCCATTTTTATATATATAAAATTTTTTTTTATTCAGTATAGAATCAAACAGGTTTTTATACATATTGATAAATACAATATACAATCGTCAAACATATTTGATGTTGTAATAAAAACAATTTCATACAAAATGAATTTATAATTTGAATAGACTATAAAAGAACTGTTGATGAATTCGGTAGTCGATTGTTCGTCCTAGTACCACTATCAAATATGCGATCAGGTCAAAGAATCCCTCTTGGCATAATGAAATTGAAATTGCAAATGTGTTTATAAAAGCTTGTTATCAAATGTCTTCGTCGTATCGTCGCATTGGCACATGATTCTCTATTTAGGTCGTCGGCTACCCAATAAAACCTTATCACGCACTCTATTTACATGAACACTCATATTACATATCGTACATCAATTATGTACAGTTGTTCAAAATTATTTACAAAGAATGTTTCATGGAGTTGAGTTTAGTCCCTTGTTAATCATAACGTTTTGTGGTAACAGGCGTTCAAAAAGTTTTCCAGCGAGTGGTATAGATGCGCTCTGGATTGTCCGATGCCATGATCTTCGTCCGTGTACGACTGAAACAAAAGTTCAAAATCAATTGTTATAATTGCGTCAAGTTGAATTTGCGGAGTTGAATTAGGGATTTAGATTTACTGACAGTTGAAAATTTGTTTCCACACGTCAATCGTAAAAAGCAACGGGCAAAGTGATTTTGAAAGTTTCTTACAAAATGTAGGTCGAGCGCCAATCAAAATGTTTATACACTTGAAAATGTGATGGATTGAATCACGAAGCGAGTGTGCGACGGAATGCATTTTGACATGTTTCCGTTAACATTACAGGATGTAATTCTATTTAGGTGCTAGCTCATCGGCCGTGGGTGTGGTTTTGCTGCCAGGACCGATAAGTCTATGCTTCTCGAATTCGAAAAATCATGTAATATCTCTGTTGTAAGTATGAAACATTTTTTTTGACGCCAAACCATGTTTCACATCATATCTTGAAACTTGTGATGTTTTCGCCATTCAGAGATAAAGATTATGAAAATATTCACGTAGAGAAGATAGTTGACTATTCAGGGGTTGGATGTACGAGGACACTTGTCTTCGACCCGACGAAGCTATGCATGCTGAGAAAGAATGGCGAATAAATATGAAGTGCGAGTCAAATGGTTAAGCTCGCTGCTCATTTGACAGGACATTTGCGTCAGGGTCAAAGACCTCGCGTCGCATTCTCGTGAATTGTAGATAGTTCAAAAACATACAGCATGCATTATGAATTTATTCATCAGGGATCATACCTGTTGTCTGAACAATATGTCATTCTGCTCGAGAACTTTGGCGAGCAAAAGCGATTGCTGATAATGTACGTTGTCATCTAAAGTTCCGTGGATCAGATAATATCCTTTTGTTTTAATATTATCGACTTTGTTCAAAAGTTGGGCCCGCTCGTATCCCTCCAGATTGTCCGCCACTGTTGGCAAGCCCATGAATCTCTCCGTGTAAATTGAATCTGTAATTAAAGCGAGATATTAATTACTACATAAGAGTTTTGTTTGCTGAGCGAAATAACAAGATTAATGAGTCAGCGCCGAAAACAAATAGGTGATATTCGCCTTTGATATTGTACATGGGAGCTTTTAATAACGCCAAGTTTCTTGCCGTCTGTAATGGACAGCACTGCTTTGAAGCGCCAGAGTGTGAATAATTTTGAGACCCTATTATTATCAACGCTGCCTCTGTTCAAGCACGAACGAAATTGATGATAACCAAGTATAAAGAATTCTACGAAATTGTTTGTACGTCATTTTTTTTAATAAACTCTTACACATCAGAACAAGTTTATTCGTTCGCCTGTTTTCGATAGACGTTTAATTATACTTCGTACCATACTAATTTTATAGATCAAGCAACTCGATGTCTGACATATCACTGTTAATCCACAAAACATACAGCAAACATTCAGGGCCCCGAACTTTAGCCTTCAGCAATTTCAATTGTTCTTCGGTCTGAAGACTAACTTCGGTCTTGTCGGGGATCTTGATGATATTAGAACTCAAGTTGGGATTTCATTCGCAAGTTTTGAACTTGGGCAGACAATATTTCAAAGTTAACTAATTGTTATACATTTATAAATTATCACGCTTTACGTTTGTCTGCACTTTAAATTCAATTTTATACATCTTCACTTAATTATTTTCAGTCATGCCCAATTCGTGCTAATGAATTCATTAATATTGAAGAGAAAGAGAAAGAAAAAAATAAATAAATAAAAAACAGACCGTTTGAATTCAAAAACAACATTTAACTGCTTTTAAACATTGCGTCAATTTAAATTCTCTATAAAAACCCGACTTGGAGCAGAAATGAACAACATTTATTCGATTCAATTAATGGAAAATGTACATTTACAGATGATACAAAGTCACCTGATAGTTAATGAGTTTCATTTGAGTGTATTAATATTAAACATTGTTAGAGTGGATACTATTACACCTCCGCGAATTATATTTTAAGCTTTATATATTTGAACTATTGTTATAACTCAGAGTACGTGAAATAACTCTCATTATGACCAAAGCTAAACAAATAGCTATTTGTAATTGCGATAAAACGCTTAGTTTCAAGCTACACGTTGAAATATGTCAAAGATTTTTTGTGTAAATAAATATGATTTTGTAGCAGTGTTTTCTATACGCACGCGATAATCCAGATTTTTTTTGCTGTTTTCCAACTTCGATAAATCGACTCAAATGATCGTTTTTTCAAAAATATCACTGCTTGACATCATGGTTCGTAATTTAGCGAATCGTTCAAGTAAAGTAATAAGACTCTCGAAAATCCAGTTACCCATTCTGAAGAATCAATTGCACCACTCACTCCCGGCAAATGATTAATTACCGACCCAAAGTTCATTACGTTATAATTATTGAATACTTTGCACATCATACATCAAAGCTCCGACAGACTTTCCTACAAAATTAATCGTCTAGTGGAATTACGGCTTTGATTGATACTGGGCTATCGATTCTAAACAAATTTTGAATGTAAACCAAGAGCTCTGCATTACGACAGTTCAAAATTGCTATCTGCCGAGCGACATTACTTAGATTGTTTCATTTTTGGGCTCGCTTCGAATTATACAAAGAGGACATTTTGTAAGTCCAGGAAATATAAAGCCGAGGTAAAGAATTGAGTGCTTTACCATAAAGTGCCCAATCTGTAACGGGTGCGACTGACATGCCGCACTTGAAAATGCCGTCAAAATCCATCGCCAACACCATGCCGGCTGCGTATCCTCCGTAGCTCCATCCCCATATCGCGGTTCTGCTCCGATCGATGAATGGGAACTTTTCCTGAAGATGTCTGTAACAGAAAATAAGAGCTTTTTTACGACAGTCGGAGCAACTTATAAAAACTTTATTGACGCCGACACCACCTCGGGTACAATTTTTTTTCTACCTCGGTAGATAATAATACTCGACTGTTTATTCAACAGGATATCGATCCATTAATATTTAAACAAAAGAATCGGGCGATTTCCAGGCTCATAATATTCAAATCAAGACATCGGTAGATCCATTTTCATTTGTCGCTCCAGCGGCCCGCTCGTCTTCAAGGGAAATTGTGAAATCCTCCCCCCTCCCTTTGACCCCGCAGTTTCTTCCTGCCCCAAACGAAATTGAAAGAACTGTTCGCTCCATGTGGCTTTTTTTCATTTTATTTTTTTTATTCACTTTCTTTTCTTTTCAGTAGAGACTTGGCGCTGAGAAGAAGCGAGGAAGTAAAAAAACCGTACTGCTTCTTGACTTCACGACAAGCCGCGTAATTTATTAGAATCGCAAATCGACAGCTCGCCGAATTCGATGCTCCGGGCTAGCGGAATAGCAACCCCAATAGTCTGGACGACGACAACTATTGATGGCCGAAAGATAAACTATTGGCGTTGAAAAGTTTGGATTGCCGCTAAAAAATTATACCAAACACTCCTGATGAAAAGGCTACTCAAGATCTCCAACTTTTTTTTTCCACCGGCCGTTCTCTTGATGATGATTTTATGCAAGACGACGTTCGTGAATAAATTTTTCCCATATCTTTTCGACGCGAGAATAAAATTTACTCTCTTTCGCATTTCAGAGGCGATATTCCATTTAATGTTTTGCATAATTTGGGTAATATTAGGAGTATTTTTTTCTGCTATAAAATCAGTTTATAAAGAAAAAAAAAACATTTGCAGACCGCCACTTCAAATGAAAAGAGCAGTAATAACTAAAACTGAAACGTTCTGATGAAAACCACTGTTTAATCACGTAAATGTAGCATGGGGTTTGAAAATAACATACGTTTCATTTGCGGTGAGATGAAGTAGATAATTTAAATAAAATTCGCACGTAAAAACGCTATTTCGTGTTGAGCGAATGTGAAATTGTATAAAATTGAAATCCTTTAATACTTACAGGAAAACAAATTAACGCGAAATATATAATAATATTAATAATCATATTGGAATATAATTTTTTTTCACTTAAATTATGTCTATTGAGTTTCATCAATCAACCGGACTAAACGAATCCGACCAGAACGAACCGGCTTGATTTTCTCTATAAGCACTAACTCGTCTTTTTGAAAAGCTCACTTCAATCATCTACTGATCCGTCTTTAAACGCTGTGAGTGCAAATTTGAAAAATCCGACCGCACACATCGGAAGTAAGAGAAAGAAACGTCAAAAAAACGTGAGAAAGAAGAGGGCAAAACAAAAGAAGGGTGAAAGGAAAAAACAAACTAATTGACGGGGGACGAGACGACGACGGACTGGGCGTATCCGATGGCCGGTGTTTTGCTGGCGCGTCGCGTCCGTGGTGTAAAAAGTGAGTCGCAAAATTGGATGGCAGCCAAGCGATTGCGGAACCGGGGGCGTCTCGGGCTGCGTGTTTTCTCCCCACTGTGGCTTTTGCCTTTCAATCCGAGTCGTAGGAGTCAGGACGACGCAGAATGCCTGTGTTGTTTTTGACGAAAAGACTATGAATCAAAGCCGGATTAGAAGTTTGCGATAACCTCGCGCCCCGTTTCTCGTACTTTTCGAGGATTAGACGACGGGATTACGTTATCGCGCCAGCTCAAAGGACACACGATGCGTGATTCAAGTTCCGTTTACTCTCTTAACGTTGTCGATGCGTTCCTGAAGTCTCTATGAAGTAGTCAAAATTTTCAACTTGTCTGAGTTCCCTTCACAGATACACAATCAGAACTCGCACGAACTCTGTGCGAGTCCTGATTGTGTCTCGGGATCAATGATTATGATACGAACTTGGTTGTATAACTCGTCATAACAATTATATGATAGCTTTATAACTTAGATAACAATCACCCAATTAGTATCAGAATTTGTCGAACTTGTGCAAAAGAAAGTATAACAAAGGCAAACAAACGAATCAATTTCAATTATGCAAATGGACGTTTTGACAGCTTCGCGCGAACAGGAAATGTTTATATTTAATTTGTTCGGAAATTCAGCACATTTTATTTGAAAAATTTCAGTTGATACATTATTCAATTAATTTTACAACGAAATTTCAATTGTGATGCATACATAACATTCCTTTTGATAGTTGTGGCTGGACAATCAGTTCCATTAGCAACTTTTCTCTCGTTTTATTTGTAATTTAAAATAAAAAAAAAAAAGAAAATACATTTACTCTTAAAATACTGAAATTTTGAGTGACAGTATTTACTTAATGTATTGTAATGGATATTTGTACAGATTATGGTTGAATTCGTTATTTCTCATATTTAATCAATCCGAGTGGAAAAACTATTAATTTTATTCTATTTAGATAGACTTATTTTTCAGTTCAATGTAAAATCGATCGAGGTCAGTAAATTCAATATCAAATTTTGTAAAGCTAAAAAATATCGACAGCAAATGAACTGGACTACACTAAAAACTGCGTTAGATAATTGAGCCAGTTCGTTCGACACGGATTCATTAACGCAACCGTTCTATAATCCAGGTATTAGGAATAGGAGGTTGTCTTGGTACGAACAGGTTTAATCGTAACTAATGTGAGTGTTGCCTATCTTATTGATCGCTACTGAGTAATTGCCATGATCTGTAAGGGGGTTCGGCGTTCACGTGGACCGAAATCCGCGGTTCAACAAATTACCTGAGTTAGCAGAACCAAACAAGGTGGGAAAAAAGAATAAAACCCACCAATAAATTTAGATAAAGTTAGGAGCAATTTTCTTCTTGTTAACGCGTCCTTACTTCGCGAGAGGAAAAGAACTTAATTTAACAGATACGCTCACGGAATTAGATGTTAGAAGTTAGTTACGTGATCTTGATTGGATTACGGGATTACGAATTTCTGCAACGCTTTGCCATTTTTTTTAGTGCGACACCAACTCTGAACAGCAGTTCATGTCACATCTAAGCAACTCTCCGGCAGAAAAACAACATCAAGTATTCAAAAATGTAAATCAAATAAAAACGAAAAACAACAAATAATTAACATAAAAATTAAAAGGATAGGAAAAAGTCATTACATTTGTTCAAATGCGCTCATTTTTAGTTTATAATCAGAATATTGAGTTTTCAAATATTAAATGTAAAAATTCATCCACATAATATATGATATTTTGTTGGAGAGTTCATTTGCATTATTCCAACTCACCTGGTAACGTTAATTTGGTCCAGAATTTCTACTGTGCCGAGAGCGCGATGCACTGCGAAAAGCATGCTGTTGCCTTTTAATCCGGAGCCTCTACCGTCAATGACTGCATAAATTATACTTTTGTTTGTCACCAAATAAGTTCCCCAATCCACATTGAATTTTTCAGTTACTTCATTTGAATCTGGTCCGCCATATCTGCAAAAATCAATAGCACAATCAGTTGATAATAACAAAATTCATATTTACATCAACGTTTCAACTCGAAATGTAATAGAAGAATTTGATTTATGATTTGTTTTCCAATATTTATAGAGTATCACATTTGTATATAAAATTCTATGAACTCTTCGTTCACTGAATTCCATGTAGTTTCTATTGGGTGTAATTTAAAACAAAAATTGGAAATTTATCATGTACAATATTTCTCAAAATGTTTCCATAACAGTAGTAGTATTATAATAAACAATTTTTTAAATCCAATTTTTTGGCTCTCTTCAATTTCTGATACCTGAAATCTGACAAAAAGTGACAAAAAATAGATCTAATTCTTCTCTTTTACTTTCTACTTTCTGAAAGTTTTAGAAAGAAAAAGCTAAATGTTTCTTTAATTTTCTTTTGAAAATTATTGCAAAAAAGATGAAAATTGATTTTTCAACGTGACATGTAGGAAGACTATTATATTATCATAAAATAAGATGTATGATTGAATAAATTAAATTTGAGTTATTTTGAAATCCTTTAAAAATAGTTGATAATCGAAATCATTGAAAAATTAAGATTTCAAACTGTTTCCTTTCGACTGAGCTTTTAAGCCCTTGTCGATGCCTCCTTTATGTCGCTCGGGTTTCGATCGCTTGAGAAAACTCGAGTGGGATTGAAAGGGGATAAGACAAGAATTTGTCGCGCTGAAAGACATGACATTTTTAACACTAATTTTCTCGAGGTTCCTCGACTTATCTTGGTTTCTTTTTATCGTCCTTAAAATGAATATCCAAAGATACAATTTACTAAACTTTTTACTTTAACAAACATCAACAGTTAAAAACGCAATCAACATGAAAACACGAAACAAGAGTTTTATTCATAAAATTGTTCAATTGCAAAGAGCTAAGAGAAACACAATTTGATTTTCAACTATTAATATTTGACGCTTTTCTGTGCGGTAACATTTTTGACACTTTCGAAAATTGCCGCCCCGTGAAAACGATCAAATAGAAAGTTGAAATACTTGTCCTGCGGTTTTACTTGAAAACTATGTTATCTGGCAATTCCGCATGCTAGGAACAAACTTTTTGGGATTGGAAATTTGAGAGGCAACTTTTCTGGGCCATTTTTTGTGCGACGTCATCAGTGGTCTCATATCCATTATTTTAACGAATATTACGAAGTAGGTAACATGCTTACTCCACTTAAACGCCGTAATATCTTAATACATTTTCTGGAGGCTCAAAGCAGCAGCGCAAAGTTTTTTGCACTCTTAAAAGTTTGGTCGAACGCGGCGCTTACAAATTAGACGTTATTAGGATTTACGCGCAAAGTTATATCGCATCGTCGGCTTCACGAGGCTGGCAAACGTAAATTTACGCAAACGCCGAAAACACGAAAACTCGCTCACATTTGCGTCGCACATCCAATCGTATCTTAGTCGAAAGCGCCGCTTAACCCGTCGGGTGATTTTACACGTTTTCATCTAACTATCAATATTACACTGTTCGCCTTTTGACGCGCCCTGCTAGTACTGTTTTTAGGATACGCGAATCCCGAGCTTATCGGAGGATTATGACAATCACCATTTCACGACCATATTTCTCATCTCATTTCAACTGCACCCTCTTATCTTTCATCCACTTTCTACAATGCAAACTTTTTTCCAAGCAAATATTTGTTACTCACATTTTTAAAAAGTTGTAACGTCTAAAACGGCTAACAATCTTGCATCGTCATGAACTTTTATGGTTTTCAAACATTTTCACGGCGTTGAATTGGTTTACCCAAGTATTTTCGATTTCGCATTGCTTTAAGGGAGCTTTGATGCCACAATTATATAAACACCGCGAATGTAATATTCAGTCACTTGGTATCGATTTTATTGCAAAATGTATAGTTACATTAATTTACATTTCAAATTTGATCAAACTATTCACAAGATTACAGTTTTGGTTCACCCCAGTTCGTAAGTTCGTATAACATAAACTATTCAATATTAGCAATAACAAAATAACATAGACCAAACTTTCTTTGTGGCTTGTCTTGGACTATTTTAAGCCTTTTGACAAAATGAACTTTACATTTTGAGCGACATTTAACTTCATTAAAAAAGAGTTGGAAAGGTACTGTGCACATTTAACGAAGTGTAAAAGTTAAATAAGTATGAATTCATTGGCTTTTAGAACTGGCCAGAACAAAAGAGGCCGAAATTGATAATGATGGTGCAAGTTTCATTATTGAATTGTAGTATAACAGTTCTCGAATAATGTATGCCTGTGTTGATTGCGAATAATTATCTAGCGTGTGTATAATGAACGCTTAATTGAACCTACTTTACATGAAAGATTAAAATTACAGTAACTAGTTGGTGGTTGATGTTAACGCAAACTGTGATGAATATTTTTTCATTGCTGTAAATGTATAACAGATAGTCATCGGGGACGGCCTGGTTTGGCCCATAAGTCATTAATTTATACGACCCGTTACAATTCGGCAATGGCGCTCGTGTAAAAATTTCCAAACTCGATTCAAATTTATCGACATTTTTTTCGACATCCGTCTTTTGAAACACATTTCGTTCGCTGTTTTGCCCCGTCTGAAATTATGAATGATAGAATTGTAAAGCTGCGTTAACAATTAAAAATTACAGGTTCACAATTCGAGTTCAATCCATTTTCGTTCTCATCAAAAGCTTTTAGTTTTGTTTGTTTGAGCGCATTTGTAATACACGTTGCTGCACGTTGATTGATAATTTTTTGCGTCTGACATTTTTCAGAGCAAAAAGTTGGCCAAAAAGTATAGTCGCTTTTAGCGACTACGTGGACGTGGAAAAAAGCCGAGGCAGTGAAACTTGGAAGCTCTAAGTTAAGTGCTTCCATTGAAAACACGCGGTCGCAATGATTTATGCGAGATCGCGCGGCGTACACGTGTCGGCCGTAAGTTCATACGTGAATGCGTACACGATACACCAGAGTGTGCGGGCTTTGCTTTATGGTCGGCGCTATTAGGTAAACGGTTTTGCCAGCCAGTCACCGGAATTCATCGAGTTTGAACGCAAACTATATATTTATTTTTCACTGACGCCCGGCAATTTTGCTCCCCAGACGAAACTTTACATTTTAGTTAACTTCGATTTTCATAATAACGCCGCATGACTCGACCCCAAAAAATGGCCCTTTTTCCGCAAAATATCCCGCATGCACGTTGCCCATCAATTTCCTTTATTCAACTTCTCCCTGACGATCATTTTTGAGACGCTCGTTTATTATACCCGAACAAGCACAGATGTAAATAGTTAAATTGGAAACAGAAAATTAAGAACAAAAAATGATATCAACGGAAAAATGTTTGAAACAATTTTAAAACGAAACAGTTTATCCAGCAGAAAAATAATATCGAAATGTTGGGAACAAAATTTATATCTTCGCTTCCAGGATCGATAAATCTATTGTCATTAAAAAGAAAATTCTTTTAGAGTTAATCAATATTTCATTGTATCACATAAATCTACAGAAAAAAGGATTGAAAAATAAGTGGATTTTATTGGACTGAATGAATTTATTGTTTTATGGTGTGAGATGAACGAAATATATACTTCTATTAATACCGGTTGATTAAAAAGAATGTGAATTTATTTCAAGTAAATTGTCTTGTCGTTATTTCAATATTTTGTTTTATCCCTCACTGTAAAAAATGTATTCGCTAAAATATATTTCAACATGCAGTCTTGTTTAAGCTTTGTATGAATCTTTTATACAAAAATCTATTTTATATCATATTTTATAGATTTAAGTAATGAAATTCATAAACAAATATATATCGATTTTCTCTTTTTTGTAAAAAAAATATATTTCACGTACATGAAATATCAGTAGAATATTTGATATACATAAAATTTATTTCCATTCATGAAGAATGTTATTAATTTTATCATATTATAATATCATTTAAAGAAAAGATTTTTCAGATGGTACAGTATGTAACAAGAATAATATATAGGCGCAACTCAATCATTGAAATGCGATGAACGTTTCATGAATTCATTTCTAAATTTGAATTCACTGTCGAAGAAGAGATAATAGGAAAACATTGAATTTTAATATACAGTTTTCTTAAATAAATGGCAGCGGAAATATTGAAACTAAGTGACGTGGAAAACTGATATTACACCGTCTGCGTAAAACATTATGAGTTTGCGATGAATATTTCATGTAGCAATCAAGTCGTTGCAAAAACATACTACCTTAAATTTTATATTGAAAAAAATGTTTGATCAATTTGAATGACTTCATCATGACATCAAATTTTGAAGCAAAACTTGGACAATCAATGGGTTTTTGTAGTTACCAAGCTATTATACTCACACATAGACAAGCATCGGGTACTTGGTCGAGCCGGAAAGATCTGCATTGGGCGGTATGAGAAGTCTGACTTGTGCTTTGAAGTCTCCTGGAACTGGAACGGTCAGACGCATCTCCGTGGGACGGGATCTCTCGGCGACGAGTTGCGCGACTGCTTTATTGTCTTCCCACACAACCAACTTCTTTGAATTCTGTAACAGAATGCAAATATGAGATTCAATAAAGGTACTCCACTGTTTCGACAAAATACCGTGTTTACTTGGACCGAAAGTTGCGGGCCGCGGAATGCCAGAAGTTGGTCGTTTAGAAATAGAGTGAAATTTAAGCGGCGGCAGGCAGGCAAAACTTTTATTAAAACTGTATTATGCGAGCGCGCTCATGTTTTGCATGTTTAGCCGAGCGTTTTGATGCCGTCGGTGTCGACGATACAAAGCTTTAATTCGCTGAAAAACGCGCAAACTTGAGCCACTGAAAGTTCAAGCGCTTTTCGCCACGCTTCGCGCTTCCCTGTAAATTACAAAGCACACGACGGATAATCGACGCCGAGTTAACGTCCCCCACATTCGGAACAACTTTCTTCATATTATTATATACGCGGTTTAATCAATTTATTCACGTGTATCGAATCAATTTTTCCTCATAATAAAACTGTCGTCATGTTTGTTCTGTCAATATTTTTCTTCCTATCAGTTATGCAGCTTTACAAAAATTGAGCTCGAATAACCTGGATTATTCATATGTCGCGCAAACACCAACGACATGTTAATTTTTGTAAATTATGTGCAATATCAATTAATTGAATTACCGCTCGTTACCTTCGTTCGGGATTACTGACCTGATTGACTTTTCGTTTGTTATTTACTTTTTCATCGGTCAATCGTTATTCCGTCAATGGTGCCAATTATCCGATTACAGAGTCGAAAAATAAAATGCCCCGCTTTCATGCTTACGTTATTTTTTTCAATAGCGCGTACTTTATTTCAAATTGGATTTCGTTTTACATTTTAATTTGTGTGATGCGGAATCACCATTTTGTTATGCGCATTCCATTTATTGCACACAATAGATATTCGCATTTCAGCTTCTATAGCGGAATAAATTGATCACATTGATTTTCAATAGTTGCTGATTTTTTCCTCTATTTAATAACTAAACGGATTTCATTTTTCTACCAATTCTCCAACACACTTTTACGACTTGCTACAAACACAAACTTCAAAAAAAAAAAAAAAAAAAATAACAAAGCTTTTGATAACAGTTCTTTTTAATTAATTAATCAAATTTTAAATATTAATAAATCATTAAAATCTGAATAAAAATTAGCTTTTCATTGCTTCAGAGTTTAATATAAATTATGCAGCATTTAATTGTAAAAAAAATTATGACGAGGTTCTACATCCAACAAGTACTTTGTAAAAGGTCATTTACGTTGGAAGATTGTCTCGGGTATCTTATCTACTGAAGGGAGCATATTCACAAAATCTCCGCCGGAGCAACGTCACGTTAAATCGCCTCATTAGGCGTTGTTAGGATCTCCTTTGCAGAGAGGTGTGACCGTTGCTCCATTCTTAGGTGCTAATTATCTCTACCAACCTGGGCGATAAAAATAACCATCCGGCTTTTCATGCCGGTCGTTTCAAAATCAATTTTTCCCTAACGATTCAGCACGAAACGACGCTTCCTGTGAATTGATTGTAAATTGCGCGTTTTTCTGATACTACTTCAACTGTTCCATCAACCGGCTAATTTTAAAAAAGAAAAAGCGAGGCTAGTATTTATTTTTACGTTACAACTGAATACGTGGACTTGTCTAGTTTGAAATTGAACATTAATATTTGATTATGAAAATTTATTCGGGATCATAAAATTAGCATACGCGAGTTACAGCGGGTGATTATAATGGCGAACAATAAGACTTATGTCTCATATGTGTTACACGGGAGAGTGTAGGTTGCAAGGTAAACGCAAAGTACAAAAGAGGTATTAGAATGGTATGATGGAGCTTCTGCGTCAGAGAGTATTCGGCTAATTAAACTAATAAGTATTTATTAGAGAATAACGAAGGCATTATAACGTTGGCTACTAAAAGGATGCCCTGTTCATTATAATTTCCGTTTTACTGCCACTGTACGACCCACTCTGACTGTCACATTTTTTCCTTCGGCCGAATATTTTATCCATTCGCAAAACTTGACTTGTACTCAATCATTAAATTTAATGACGAGATGTTAATTCATTTAAGATAATAAAAATGACTTGGTGCGAAGAAGCTTACTTTGTCGTGGACAGACGTTTCTGGGACGCCCGGGCCGGCGCAGGTGAGGACGTAGTGCGAGTTGTTGGTAGAGAATTTGGCCGTGTTGTACAAACACTGAGTACCGTCAAATTTGCTTCGCGCATTGCAGCTGAGACATTCCGATTTGTATGGAGCCATGGCCAACGATACCTTGTATAAATGCTGCTGAGCAGGGTCGTGTTCCGTTGTTGCAAGATAGTACCTGTAAACAAAGTTTCATCAAAAATCTATATCTGCAGGTTAAATTGTTTTCAATAGTTTGTATATCAAATTGTTTGACAACAAGTTTAAATGAAATTTGACCCAGATTTTGATGCTACGTCAGCGCACTAACAGTTTTACATTACGAAAAGGTGAATTAACTTTTTTTCTTCTTTTTTTTGCTCACATCAAAGGGCACCAGATAAAAATAGTATTTTGTATTGCAGGTTGTTATCCGTATATTCGTTTTTTTCGTTGGACTATTTGCGCAAACAAAAGATCGATTCCTAATTTGAGCGTATCGGCGTTTGTTGAGGCACGAGATTTAGTCAGACGTATATTTCGCTTGTGTTCTTGCCGTGCAGCGTAAAGACTGATTTAAATTGGTCTTCTTTCTGTTTTTTTTTTTTTCAAAATGCTACGCGCATTTGTGTACCGACAGAAAGTACCGTTCGTATAGGCCACGTCGTGCAACCGTTGCTATGGACAACATTTCTCGTTCGCTATTGAGAGCTTTTCGGTGTCGTAGTCTAGAACAAAAAGTGTTTCGTTTATTGGTATCACACATTCGACACGGTAATTTCTCTTGATTCATGGCCGGCGTTGACTGTACTTTTATTACACTCGACCGCTGAAATTAATTTTTGCAAAAACTCGAAAAAAAAAAAAAATGAAAGAACATGATACACGCTCTCTACGATCTACCTGTTATACCAGTTTAAATTTTTTTTTAATTAAATGAACGCTCTGAGACATATTTAATAAAACATCGTCATAATTTTACATCAAACGAACAAAAGAAAAAGTTTTATACTTTTATTGACGAGAAAAGAATGTTTAACTTTATTGAACTAAATATTTTCCAAATTAAAACATTCAGGTGGAAATATTCATAAAATTTGAAAAAATTGAAATTTATTGAAAAGTTTATTCAAAAGAGCAGTTTGATGGGATCATGTGAATTGATTGTTTTTTTTTTTTTTTTAAATTGAAGCAATTAATTTTTAACCAGTGTTGTAAATCCGTTTAAAAAATCCGTCTGACGAACCGTTGATATTACTACTGATGAAATAGAATCCAGCACAATGCCGAGAGCGCGCAGTTGATATTCGCTTTATTATATTATAACTGCAGTGTGTAATTTTTCTTGACTTCCTTTGGAGGCGGACATTCAATTTAGCAGCGTTGCAAGTATCTTTTGCCGGTTAATCGATGAGCGGACCGCATCCCGAAAACCCATTAATCTTCGCAATCGCCTTGCGTGATCGTGTCAAAACCGCAAAATGTCTCGGAGGCATTCGTTTCAACCTGTTCCTTCGTCGAGTTAATGGCGGTCTCATGATGGCAGTGTCGAAAGGTGCCGGATTGTTTTCAACTATGCCAAAACAATGCAGCGACGTAATTTGAACGAGAGTTACCGTCGAGTCATCGTCGGAGGGAATGACGGGGCGTTCACCGATTCTACAGCCTTTTGGGATGCCCCTCACTGCTGCTATGGGGGTTTCTTAGCTAGTAATCCGATAGAGTAGATAATGGCTTTAAGATATAACATATATCAGTAAACCTAAACTATCTCATGCATTTGTAATGAATCCTAGTGATTATTAGTTGAAAAAAAGGAGATGTAAATGAGAGAACATTCCAAAATATGAAAATAAATTCTAGATTTTGTGGTTTACGAAAGTTGTTTTGGTCTGGATGAATAAATTGCGGGATCATTGAGGTCGAATCAATTTGAACATCCTGTTAATTCTACCAATTGTTATCGATTCGCCGGATCTGGAACGCGGTTTGATAAAACGTCCCTTTATCTTACCACTATCATTTTTAGTCTAGCTTTTACGAGCGAAAGACGTTGACCTTTTTGCCACTGTCTTTAATGAAGACTGATTGCTTAAGCTAGCAACGAGTTTAAATGGTACCCTTTCAATCTGAAACTTAGCAGATCGAAAAGAGATGTCATATTGTGAAAATTTTTGTTCCTTTGGTGTTAAATCTATACGACCGTTCGTTAGTTCTCATTCAACTTAGATTGTCCAAAATTTTAATTAATAATAATAATGATTTTCAATTATAAATTCGTCATGCTTATTATTAACATAACAACATGAAAATTTCATGTTTTAGCTACGACAAATTTGTTGGGAGTTCAACGAAGTCTGGACTGAATTCCCTTTCTGCTAATAAATTCTTCGTTAAGTTTTCTCAAGTTTATATTATTCACATTTTATAATGAGATTCCCATTTGTTAAGTGAAGAATGTACGTGAGCTCTCAAGATAAACTTTTATCGTAAATTAAATTTAACAGAACTTGGCTAAATAATTGAAAATTTTTAATTTCCCGGTAAACGACTATTAAAATTGTGCGAATTCAAACGATTCGACATTGTTACTTAATTAGTCAACTCCATGAATCATTGAATTTGAAAAAAAAAAAAACGAACGATAATAAGCAATGGAAAAAGTTTCATCTCACTGTCGGTAATTGATTCAGAATGCAAAATTTCAATGGAACCGCCTTAACTTTTATCACTTAATAAATTACGCGATGAAAACTGAAAGATGTTCAGTAAATAATAGTTTTATGAAAAGCGTCGAGTCCTGAACAACAGTAATTTGAACTTGGTTTCGCTATCTTAATCTCATCAACCTATTTGCAGGTGGCAAGCACTTTCTCTTAAAGTTAGTCACTGATAAGAAGCACTCTTGCTTTTGATCCCCGGTTTTCGCACTTACGCAATTAATAGCTTCGTTCGTCATAAAGTTTTTCAAGTTCGCTGGCCTCATTAGAAAAATATTTTTTTTCTCTAATTTCCATGCTGCGGGATATAGTTGACCTTCGAGTGAACTAATTTCACAGGTTTTTGACGAAAATGACCTCGGCGTCGGCAATTAAAGCCGAATTTAACGCGCGAAACTTACGTGGTAAGTTCATTAACAGCAACTGTTTACAAATGCATTCGTGTTTGAGATTGCGTCGACTTCCAACGCCCTACCGTCTAATCAGTGAAGCTCCCCGTCAAATTAGACTAATTGATCATTCGACGAAATAAGTGACGTACTTTGAATCGTTATTCCGCGCACAACTTGCACGGCTCTTGATTAATAATTCCAGTGAATTAGTCGCGATTCTAGGTCAGCGCTAAAAATTGTTCAGGGACCATCAATTGCCAACGTTCTTTTTCCTTAGCACTTTGTTTAATTCGGTGTAAAGTTTCACTATGGTCTGAATACTTCTTGAAATCCACCATTTCGCATATATTTTATATTTATTATGTTCAAATTATAAGGCAATGAAGATAATGACCAAATAGAAATGCAGATATTGCCGAATGTGTATGGCGAGACAGATACCATCAAATTATTACCCTTAACGAGCGTTTTGAATGTGAATATTATCTTGGTTTCAATAAACCTCCAAGATTATCTTATCGAGCAAAAATCTTCAGAGTCATTAAGTCATTGCAATGTACAATACTGGCATTTAGGAAAGAAGAAAAAAAAAAGACACTAGTTACTACCAAATGAGCTAACTTTTTTTTATAGCTATAGTTTAATCAGCTCAAGTTTAACGACTTTTATTGACAAGGGTATTTTGTAATTTCACATCTCAATAAGTTCGACTGCAAGCAGATGGCAATCAATAGTACAGAGATAAGTGGTCTCTAATTACTCGAGACGATAAGTCACCGGAAAAGAAATTTAATCAATACCCGGGTGAATGTGAATGCAAATTGACACTGCATCATGATGGGGGAGCAGTTATTGCGAACTCGAATTTTCGTCTAAGCCGCAAGCGGAATATCGTCTGGTCTTTATGGAACGGGACTTAGCAGTGGCGTAAAATACACTTACACGCAGCGGTTGTGCTGGTCCCAGGAGATTATTTCGGTCACGACAAAGGTTCCCGAAGTTAGCGCGGTGATTTTAAGCTTGCTTGTGGTCGCGTTTGTAACCAGCACCAAGTGTCTCCAATCGCCGTTGTTGCCTTGCTTTTGCGGTAGGATCAAAAGGAACGCTGAGCCATCCTCGCTAAATAACGGCGGCACGAATTGGTCCACCCATCCGTTTTTCTCCGAGTAAGAGAGGGCCTGTAATAAAAAATAAAGTAAAATGTCAGTAAGCAAAACGCTTTTGCCGCAAACTATTGTCGCGTCATATTTCATCTTTGTAATCACTTCGGTGGTAAACAGTGATATTAAATTTAATTGCCTTCTTTTAATGCTACAAAAAATTGATAAAAGAGAGTCTTACCGTGGTGCAGTTAAAATCAGCGACGTTGCATTGTTGGAAGTAAACTTCGCTCTGAACTCTGTTCATCCAAGTGGCTGATACGAAGTTGTCGGTCGGGAAGGACACCGTGGATAATATCCTTTGCACAGACGACAATTGCGGTGGACACTCGATTTCAATTAGGCTCGTGTTTCCCGCAATTACCATATTTAAATCGACGTAATAAAGCTTCACTGTCGGGTTCGTTGTGCCACTCTGAAACAGATGCGTTTAGCAATATTACCAACGAATTAGTCGAGCACAAATTATGCTGTATTATTAATTGTATTGCAGTTAAATTTACGATCAAATTGTTGCAGTTGTGAAAAAAAAATGTTCTTTCCGTTGATTAGATTCTGGAAAATAAATTCATACACATCGGTTCGAGCGCGTGGATAGGGAACTGTACATTTGGGATTAATAGTTAGGAGAGCGACTTATTAAAACTTTTTTCATGAATAAAAAATGATAAAATAAAAATGCCTCTCTTTTTTAAAAACAAATTTCACTTGAACGTAACAATAGTTACGGGATTTATGTCGTTTAGTCGCGCTTTCACATTGCATATTTAAAATTTTCCCTCGACAAAGTTTGTTGAAAAATTCCACTTAAAATAATTAGTAGTTATATCGAATGCTGCTTTTTACAGAAATTGGAAAATCTGTGCTAATTGCGATATATATGATTCATATCTCGAGAAACAATAAACATAATAACGTTCAATTTGTTCGTATTCGTTAAAGAAAAAAAAACACGTATCACAATACGCTGTTTTTCTGCGTTAAATTTCACTAATACTAAAACACTATTCACTCATGTCTAGCATCGAATTTTCGAAAGTAATTATATTCTATCTTGGACGCATATCAGAAAGCCGGATCACGGACAGATATGATACTAGCTGATGAAATTGCAGGATCCAGATCAAATATAAATTAAGTTCCTATTAAATTTGTCGAATAAGCAAGTTACGAATTTTGGATTCAATCGATTCTCTATTCACGTTTGTTATTATTCATTCAAGAGACTTTGGGATTCAATCAATTTATTAATCACTTTTGATTGTATTAATCAGATCTTGAGCCAAAAACTAGTTAATCCGGATAAAGTAAAATTTATCAAAGATTTTAACACCCAAAGTAGATCTCTATCCACTATTGAACAATTGGACGAGAACTGAAGTTTGATAAAAAGTACATAAGAACGGCAGTTTGATTTTGTGAGCCCGGGTCAAAATCGTCTATCCAGGAATAGTAATCAACGTAGCCATAGAAATCTGATCAAACCAACTAACAATGAATTGTGATCAGAAAGATGACCCGAGTTGACCATTATAGTTGGCGAAATAGACACTGTATTATCAACCGCATTATTCCCGCAGCCTGTGTACCATAATTGGCTCGACCGTTGTCACACGGCTATACAGAATTCGAGTGAAATTGTTGGAGAAGTTTCATTCGTGAACATTTCTCGCGATTAACTTCTCGAGTCGTTACGTTTTACGACAAAGCGACCGGTTCGTATGCAAGGAATTGTTTCGGCGCTGCGAGTGTGTCGCAAAATATTTGCGGCCCCTTTTTTGTTGCGTCTAATGTCGCGCGGGCAAAAATTGACATACACGTTTTTGGGGTCGTTCTAATGCACGATAAAGGATCGCCTGGAAAAAAGCTAAACAATGGGTTGCTGCCATGCCAAAGGAATTGAAAGGAATACTTTCGACCAGGATTCTGAAAATGACTCTTATTCCAAAGTTTTAATCAGCATACTCTAGCGGAATTTGGAACTTATTTATATCAAAGGCCGCTTTAACGAGCTTCTCTTGCCGGCGAATTCTTGAAGTTCGTTGATATGAAAATTTTCATGCCAACGTTTCGTGATTTGAACGGAACGGGTGTTCATCGTTGTGCAAGTCGCTTAAACGCAAACTTCATAACTGTCACTGAGCACCGGTGAAATTGAAACGTCAATGTTGGAGACTACAATAAAATCATCGGACAAAAAGCCAACGAAACCAATTTTATACTCGCGCTGTCATTATTTCGCCAGCTCAATTTAATAATCACAATTTTAAAATAAATTTAACATTGACCGGTCTGTAAAAGCCGCCTCTGGTTTCGACAAATGTTTTATTACTCTACAGCGCGAACCGAAACAAACGTTATAATCACATCAAAGCGTTACATCTCTCTGACTTATTGTTTTCATAATAAAAACATTTCCCGGCGCAATTTATATGTGGCTTTAAAAGGTCATGAGGTTCATTTTATGACGCTTGTTGTAATTTAGCATCCACTTTTTAAAATGGACAAGCTTTTAGGGCAAGATTAACATCAAGCCGCAGACTCCATCAGGACCTTTGAGCTGGGCGTAAACCGCGCGCTTCGTCTCGTCATCCGGAGAATTTCATTTCGTCTGAGGTCTGGAAGGCTACGATCCTCATGTCCAAGTGCATCTCGTTAAATCATTGTTAGGGCGCGAAGGTGTGCGGCGTATTCGTTATGATGCTCCGAGATCCTTAAAATGAGTTACACCGCTCTTGCAATATTAGGGCTGATGGGAGTCGTATTTTCAGGACACATTTGCGCGACGTTGCGACTAATCGTAAAGAGTTTTCAGGTGCCGCTGTGTGACACAGTCTGCAAACATAATGACGCCGGAGTAAGAGAGTAAGAGACACGCCGAGGGAATTAAACTTATTCAATGACACAACATACCACGTCGCGAAGCTACCAGCGAACGTAAAATTACATTTGACGCACAGCTACGACTTTCCATTTTCGTAGCTTATCTCAATTTCCTCTGCTTTCCGCTAATTGGTACTTATGTGTCGAGTTTTCCAAGAATTATTTTCCATTTGGCAAATGAAATTCGGCCGAATGGAAAAAAAAATGAAATTAACTCCGACAAAGAATCATATGGAAAAAAAAGAGAACATACTTGAAATTATTGAAGGAGTTGTCAAATTTCGTCCTGGTTGATTATATGTTGCAGGATAAATGAGTCGTATACGTTTTTAGAGGGTGCATGCTTCAATTGCGCAGTGAATTTTGTAAAAGAGAACCCAATGCTGTACATCTACTTTGTTTTCCCTTGCAATAGGTTTTCTCTCAACTTTCGAATAAATGTCATGTCCCAGATACGTGTTCTTTATGGCTCAATTCAGAACGTTCATTTTAAAATTTTGGATATCTAGTACAAAGTAGTTATTACGTTAAATCTCGAATGAAGGATGAAATATGCTTTCCATAATGCTGTTATTAAATTTCGATAAAATATGGTATTTCAAACGATAATGAAATACCCAGTAAGGAGATGGGGAAAAAGTGCAACACATTTAATCCATCAATAAATCACAATCCTGTTGCGACGCCATTAATATTTGTACCAATTACAAAGGTCAATATTCTTGCACGCTATTGAACGGTTATTTTTCGATAATTAGTTGGTTTGACGCAAAAGAATGGATCGTTCAATATAATACTCATCGCGACGATTAACATTGCCGGCTGGCTAAATTCAATAGCAGACATACTCCCTTGATCAAAAACATTGAATTATTACACCACCGTGGCTTGCAAAAAGATTTTAAATCTGTGTATTTACAATGTTCTTGCTTGCTCATTTTGGTTCTCGAATTTTTAGAGCAAACAAATTTTCATACGACAGACCATTTAACCGACAAAAAAACCAAACATGACCGCTCTTTGTAATTGAATCCGTCAACGTTGGCGGATGTAAATTTTAGTCTAAATGTAAATTTTATTCATAATTTAGTGATTAAACATTGAGAATTGGATCATCGTACATTTTCGCATTTTATTGTCTTTTCGTTTTAACTTTTACGACAATAATACTCCAGAAATGACTTCGAAGTTGATGAGAAGACCTTGAAGAATTACGTGACCGTAAGAAAAACGACTTTGAGTCATAGAAAAAAGAGAATAAAAAAAAAATTTTTGTTCTTGCTACATAATTGAAGATTATAATTGGCAAGCAAATTTTTCACAATTAGGTGGAAAAATTTAATTAACGTTTTCTTCATTTTAGACTTAATCCTAACTTTCTTTATGTCGACGTTTAATTAAAAACAAAAAAAAAAGTAGGAAGTGTCGTGGAATATTTTTGTTTTATTACAATGATCCATCGCACGACTTTTTATGCGGGTTCTTAAACGCACTCTGCAAAACGCGCTGTCATCACCTTTTTTAAAACGTAGATATCCTGCGAGCATCGTCACGAGGCAGCATTTTTTTAATAAACTGTGTAAAATATTTCCGCTAAAGTGCCTCCCTATTCACAATTTAGAATATATAAAGAAGTTTTATGAAATGTTGAATATTTATTATTGTAAACAACCTTTTTGTTTTTTAATACAGTCGCATTAAAAAAATAGCTTCTCACTTGGAAATTGGGAAAAAAATTCTCCATTCATCAACGATACATTTTACTATGGACTACGATTTCAGTGAAAATTTTTACCTTGTGAAAAAAAGCACATGCAATTGTTTGAAAAATAATTAGATTCAAAATAAATATATTCATTATTGAGTTTTTCATCACTGAATGGTATTTTTTTATGCATAAAAATGTGAATTTATTATTCACCTCGTTTAAATTCCAAAATACATTTTAATTAATGAATAATGGAATAAATGACAGGAAAATTATTACTACAAAAATTTAAGTATTATTTTGTAAAATCACACGATTTAGAGATATTTTCGCATTAATTTTGTATAATTATAACAATATAATAATCAACTTGTTATTTTGAATTAAATTTGAGGTAAAGTAATTATAAATTTTCATATCTGTACATAATTTTACTGCCAAATATCGTTGAAAATATCGGTGCTTGATTTCTTATTAATAATGGATGAATTCTAACGGATACTTCAATAAAAAATTTATCTGCATTGAAATTTATTTCATCACTAAAAATGCTATCTATGAATTTGTTAATAAAATCTGGCCGTCAGAAATTTGATTTTATAATTTTCGTATGAGAATGGAAAGAACATATTTTTTCAAAATTGTAATGAGCTGCAACATAAATAGGATCACCACTTACCTTTGGATAATGAATCGGTATGCTGGATGTGTACTGGAAGGTCAAACTCCCCGGATAACCATAAAAAGGGATGTTCATTACTGGTGTGAACGTGTCATCAAAGTAACCGAAGACCAATTTCGTGCCACTTGGGGAGAACCACAGAGCCTTGTTAGAACTGAATACTTCCTCTGAAAATAAGGACATCCACTGATTTAATCCCAAAAAAAAAGGAAACTTGGCATCAAAAATGTTACAATGAAAAAATGTTATCTTGAAAATAAACTTTACACAACATTGTTAAAATGTTCACGTTGTAACAAAATACGTTAGTTGGTAGGCAAACAATATATGTTTACGGAAAGTTTTTAGATGTTTGACTCATAACTGGGAACGATGAGGCATACAAAATGCGAACAAGTGACGAGGAGAAAATTCTAATTCAGCACGCTCATTAATCTTTTCTAATTAGACGTACAGTATCATCTCCATCGGCCAACGTTCCGACAAAGTTGATGAATGAGAAGTTTATATAACGTTGAAAGTTCAATAATTGAAAAACTTTGGTTTTTGCTGATCCAGCGGTGCATGCGTTTGCGTTTTGGCCGTGCGCATTCGGCCCAGAAGAATTCAACGACAGGCTCCCTCACCTGGAAACGCAAACTTTCGTCCCCTGCGCGAACTTTCGGTTATTTTTCTTTCGTCGGAGTCATATTTTTGCGCAGCCAAGATGACGGAATTGCATCAGTATGATTAGGCGAGTGGCAAGTATTTGGGATAAATTTAAAAGCCCCGACGTGAGCGAAATGATGAGCGGCGCGTGGGATTTTCGTGAGCGATACGCTTGCGAACGTAAATATCAATCAAGTCAGCGAAGTATGATAATGCCAACAATTTTGCGTAGGCTGAAAGGTTTTCTGTGTACATTAAGTTGATAAGCACCTTAACTTGCTACTCTAACTCAAGTATAACACGTGTTATCTGCACACAGCTCTGCACGTGAATCCAGATACTTGAGCACAATGTCACGTGTCATTCAAACTCAAAACGCGCATCTTAATTCTCATTCTGACAAACCGAACGTATTACGTCGTCACTGAGATTATATCATCACAAGATTTGTTTTGTTAAAATTAGCTTCCTGTATCAAAACCATCCAAGACTCCGAGACGAATGTATACGACGTAATATAATTTCCACAAAATGTATATAACCGTTGAGACGCATTATTTTATAACAATCCATATTTTTCAGACGCTGTTACTTCAAAAGTGGAATTTATTGTAAGATATAAATCCTGCCATTGAAAGTTTTGATCATTTTTTTATTGTTCCTATTTTACTTTTTCCGAATGTATAGAACCAAGATATTTCATGACTATCAGAGTAAAATTAAATGTACGATATATTATATATCACCGACAATAACGTATGTTCGACTTCTGTTTCCACATTTTATAGTTTTGATGAATATCAAGTTTCATCTTATTGTTTCCGAACGCGCATAGATCACGTGTTCAAATTTCCAAGTTTTTCTTATTCTCCTTTGCACAATTGCTCCTTTTGTAAAAGTAACTTTCAACTTGTAACTTTTTTCGATTCAGTGTTATAAACTTTCTGAATGAAAAAAAAAAAAAAAAGTTGGCCGCTTATTTTTTGTAAAATTCTTAGCGAGAACGCCATAGCCATCAAATTAATAAATGATAACGAAGGATATAAAAAATATTCTTAACTTGATTTGTAACATTAGAATCGCCATTAGTCAAGAGGTTAAAATGAAAAGTGAGTAAAACAAACTCGACTTCGGAAAACAAGAGGAGAAAAAAAAACTGAAAAGAATCTCGCGAGGCAAGCAAAACGTTCGTAATTGTCTTAACGACGTTATCCCACAAGCTTTTAATGTAGGGGCGCTGGAGAAACCGCACGCTGCTTTATTTCTTTTCCCTACGTGACTACAAATTTATAAAAGTGCATAGCGCGGCGCAGACAGCGAAAACGGATTTCGTTGGCCGCGTAATGTATTCCGTATCTTGGATAACACCGCGCGCTCAACTCGCGGGGATATTTTACTCCGCACGGAAAGATACACGAGGTCGATGCAATATTTTCCCACGAGATTTCACCTCGCATCTTCGCGGTTTAATTTTGTCCTGAATACACACACCCGCGCTTTTCTCAGCACTGAAATCCCGAAAACACGCCCAGTTTCCGCGTAACCGCGCTTCTTTCATTTCCGCGACAAAATTTGCGTCACTGAACTGTAATTCGGTCCGAAATTTTCATGCTAATTATATCATCGCTCTCTCAGCGTCCATTGTTTCGTCCGAAAAGTTTCGACGCTGTAACATTTTCGTGCGACCGAAATCAAACGAAAAAAAAAGCGGTTTCATGAATATATTTTTATCGATTCTTTTTTCTCACTTTTTCGTTTGATTACTCTCGCGGTATATTTTCTTTATAAAGAGAAAAATTATATACTTTTTTTGCCGAAGCTAATATTGTCTTTTGTTCGGGCTCGTGAAGTCGAGTTTTTTTTGCGCGGTTCGTAGAGGTCTGTAGATTTGCGGAAAAAAGTCTAAGGATTTTGATATCACAACTGGAGATTTGTATTTCCATAACACAAAAGACTTGAAGTATCGAGTGTAAATATTTATGAATTCGATAAGACTATTATAAAGCCGATTTTGGCTTGTTTGGAATAGTAATAAAGCTTACGATGTTTTCCGAGTATCAGTGTACACAGTAAGTGGCGTTTAATTCATATAACTATCGAGCGCAATCTGCTAGAAACACAGCACCATATAATGTAAAATCATAGGAGCCTTATTTGTCCACGAGTCATGAATTCATGTTAGAGCTTAAATTTCCCATTTAAATATTTCGACGCGTAATTATAAATATCAAGCGGTTCAACAAATTTATTTAAGTATTTAATACTTGAATCAAGCTCAACAGATAGAATGACATTAAAAAAGTGAGATTAACTCTTTTAATTTCACATTAAAAGAGTGTCAATTTCAACACGAGAGAAAAAGTATTTTAATTCTGTAAAAGTTACATGAGTTTATAAATGTTTAATTAAAAATGTAGATATATAGTTACACGTTAATCATGTATAATTTTCTATGATGATATTGGTATGAAAAATATATGTTCAAAGATGAGAGGTCAAATCATTAGGTCAAACTTCATATATCATTGTAGTAAAATTTAAGTGTTTAAAAAATCAAAGAAAATTCATTAAATCGTTGCTCTTTTTGGGTCAATAAATTCTATGTTTCCCACGGAAATGAAAATGATTTAACTGTAGCGAAATTTCATGTCTATGTTATGACAAAGGCATCCGCAATTAAATCAAGTTCATATAGTTGTGGATTCAGAACATATTTCACTTGCAAAAAAATGCTTACCGTTCATTTACCGATGCCAAATGAATTTTCGACTCTCGATTTGATGAAAATTCTTGCAGCTTATAATTAAATTAAACAGAATGCACATTGTACATTATGAATCGCGGTATAAATTCATTCGATTTGACCAAACCTTCGGGCTTGGTCACGAAAACTTCACCGAGGCGAGTAAACTTTAGCGACAAAGTACCGAAGAACGAGCGTAATTTTTTAAAGTTAAGTGCGTTCCAGAAATTATTTCGCGGGTGTTTAGAATTTTGGCCGTGAAAAACGATCTTCGTCATTTTTTACAATTAAGTTGATTGCAAAATGCAACTTGAGAGACGAGTGTTAACAACCTCTCACGCAATTTTCGGTGACGTGAATCGGCACGGTTGGTTTGGCCCGCTGATAAGAGTTCAGGTTACACTAAAAAGTGTGAGCGCTTTTTACGTTGCCTACGAAAGTATATCCCTTTATTTATTCACTCTCTTTTTTTTTCTCGCACAACCGAAATATGAAGCTTGCTACTCAAGTTACTGTCAGTGCTCTGAAAAATGTAAGGACAATGTTCTAGCGTTTGAAACAATGTTTGCTTTATTTACCTTCAAACTTTGATATTCAAAATATTCAAAACAAAACATCGTCATTGAACATAGAAGCAACTAATGGTAGAAATTTGATAGAGGCTCATTATTCTCATGTTTTTCAAACAAGGATCTACGATTTCAAACAACCTTTAAACTAATGTCATCGTAAATAAATTTGATTGAATTTTTTTTTCAAACGTATATAACTTCTGTCTGTATGATATTTTATGAAATGAAAAAACATAATAGTGGAACATCCCGTTATTTGTATATTGTAACAGCGCGACCATTTTCGCGATTAAAACAAATCTTTGTGAAAAAAATTGTTATTGATCAACTTTTTAATCCTCGACATTGGGGGGAAAATAAAAATCGTTTATTCGCAGGCAAAAGCCATGCCATAAAATCATTTTGATATGAAGATTTTTCGAATGAAAAAAACAATGAGAAACATAAAGATTAAAATACTTCTAACCGCAACGAAACAATCATTTTCATAGTTGGAATAAACTGAAAATGTAAAAAAAAAAAAAGAGACAGGCGGAAAGGTGTGGAATAGCGGGATTCAAAATAAATGCGCTTTGAAAAATTATGAAATAGTTGTTGAAAGAGTTGGCAATGCACATTACCGGGACACCTTTTCCTGTGATATTCTTTGCGCGAATGTCAGTAGTTAAGCTGCCGTCGAGCAAACGTGTCCGCCACAACACGGGGCTTTACTACTTGCGCTCTTCCCAGACAAGTTTGAATGCGCACGACGACACAGTTTGCCGTGCAAGTTTCGAAATAAACAACTGCAGTTTGCTTTCAAAAATGCTCGACGTTTCACCTTTACTTACTAGTTTACGCGCATAAAAATATTCAGCCTTGCTTCTCTCCGGGCACAAACGACGTTAAACATCATTCAAACGCGGTTGTTAAAAGTTCAGCTCGAAAATTAGATCATGGCCTTAATTTACGCGCGATAGTATATTTTTATTACGACCCGTTCTAAAATTGATGAGAAACAAATACAACATTTTACGACGTGGAGGTATTTATTTTATTTTATTATTTGATGATGGCAAATTGTTATCCTTCTATTTCATTAAGGAAACGTCGAGGTCATTACTCGCCACAATTGGAACGTGAAAACAATACTTGAGTGAAGGACGCCCTGTGCGGTTCTTTCGTCGGAGAAAAATATATTTCCTTCTATTTTTGTTGGTTCTGCGAATGTGCTGAAGATTCGATCTCACGTATTCCCACGACCATTAATTCCAGTGATTTCATAGAACACTGGATTTCAATTCGCAGTAAAGTTAACAGCTCCGCATATATAACCGCGTCGAAGATAAACATATTGGAACCTTATTCCAGAGTGCCAAGGCGTTTGATTTACTGTTGAATTGCACGTAGCACATAATCTTATTGGTTAAATGTAAAGTACTAAATATTTCAGCTTTTTATTTTCGTCTTATAAATAACATCGACACGCGATGAAAAATTCATACTCTTATTTTTTACAAGCATTTTCAAAACACTCTTATTTTCAAGCCAGTTTTTCAACCAAAAGCTGAAAGGTTTATATCTCAAAGTTGTTTTATTTCCAGACGAATAAAAAAAAAAATTCTTTGATGTTGAAGTTTAACTGTATAATTAATTTTGCAACTCTGAAACAAGATATTCTCATCGCAAATTTGACAGCCAGTGGTTGGTCTGGTAAACATCGTGCAGAATCCTGTCATCGACAATCCAATAAACTGACACTTCGTCCTGTGTCGTTTGAATTAGTTCGGGCACTCATTAGAATTGCTTATACAATTAAGTGAAGATGCACGAGCCATCCGAAGGGCTGAATAATTCATTGCAAGTTAATTTTCACAAATCTTTCTCGTCTCGCAGACGATTCCCTATTTGCAATAAAAAAAAAATCCAGTTAAAAATGATTCGGTTTTCGCGCCACGAAAGATCGACGTGTTCGTGGGATAATTTTTCACAAATAAAATAAAACTTTGGCGCACGAAACACCGACTTTTCTTTCAGCTCTAAGCATAAGCTGCGAAGGCAAATATATGAGAGCGCGGTATCGGATTTGTGCTTTCCTATTTCAATTTCAGCCGGCGCTGATACAGAGACCGCGCACACGTAACCAGCGCGAATTATTTCCTCGAAGCTAAGTTGCCTACTTTTTTTTTGCCCGTCTCCTTTTTATTATTCCTGATTCTCGTTTCTCTTTGCCGATCCTTTTTGTCGTTGTTTCGCTCCCGTTCGCTCCTTTTGTGCTCGAATTTGCGGCGCTCGCATGTATAGTTTGTCCAGGAAGACATATTAAAAAGCAGAATGAAACAGAGATAAACTATATATTTTTTTATTCCAAGGGAGAATGAAATTTCGGGCTGTCATGAAAAATGACGATATCAAGCCTCAAGTTTTACAGCGCTTTGTAAACTTATCCAAGCCGTGATAAAAGTAGCGAATTTTTCGATTTCAAAAAATCTTTTGTCTCCCGCAGACGAGTCGTGAATATCGATATGTAACCATGTTTATTCAGAGATTTCCAGAGTGAAATATTTGGGACGAGAGAGATTACCGGCATTCAATTCAGATTTGTTATTTCTTTGTGGTATTCGGTATCTTTTCACCAGAATGTCATGTTTCGCAATTGTTTTTCGAAATAATAATAATCATAATAATAACAATAAAATACTATCTCGATTGGTTTTTTTAATAAATGAGAAGTTCAGAAAGCTGTTGAAGATAAGAAATAATACTGTTGGTCTGTGAAAACAAGCCCTCTTGAATAAGTAATTTTTAAATCCAAATAAAAAAACGAGCGTGGAATGCAGAGGACTTGAGGTAGAGAGTTTTTTTTCGGAAGTCATCCATTTTGAAATATCCGTCTCGCCATCGGCTAAGCGATCAGATTTCAATAAAGTTTTGAACCTCGAGAGTAGAGAACGTGCGTTGCAGCCCAAGTGACTCTGCACGATTGAGATATCAGGTTAATGTATGTCAAATTTAGGGCTATATTTTTATCAAGAATAAATTATCAGTATTTTTCAATAAGAATCACTCTGAGTAAAATCTCACAGAGATATTAGAATAAGAAGAGGAAAATCCAACATACAAGTTTCATCTGCGAAATGCAATTTATCCAACTCTCATTTTCATTGTTGTTTAAATTGGCATTTTCTGAGGTGGAATTTTTCATAAACGAACTCTGATTGTGCGATCAAAAAAGGTTATGAAAAGCGTCTCTGCTTTTTGTCAACAACTAATAAACTCTACGCTGACTTTAAACGCATGCCCTTTTTTTCATTTCGTTTCATGAAAAGTATGTTTTGGCAAATCAAAAGGGTCGAGATGTCAGAGGAATAACCGAGAAATTGACGACGTTTAAAATGAAGGAGGGGAAAAAATAATAAATAAATAAGACGTGAAGGTACGAGTAAAAAAAAAAAAAAAAAAAGAAAAGAAAAGATTGCACGAAATTTCTGTGTTGTTTTTTTGTTTTTTCTATTTCATGTAGTTGACTTGCGTTAATTCGCCATTCTCTGGTGGAATTTGCTAACCGACATTGTTCGAATCGCCAAGCAACGAGCGATACGAGTGAGCTCATGCATAGTAAAACATTCGGATAAGGCATTTCCTTGCGGGGCTCTGAGGTTTCAGAGACCAGTTGATATCATTTCATGAATGCGTAATATTTAATCCGCGCGCTAAAAGTAGCTGCGAAATTGGCGGTAGCGAGCTAATCGCGCGACACGAAAATATATATCGAGCCCGATAATAACGCAAAGCTGATGGCACCGAAGTATAATCTTCCATCCGATATTATTTCGACCCATGTCAAAGTCAGCGAGGAATAAAGTAGGATGGAAAGAAGAGTGTGTGTATGACTGTTCTTTGTAACGTTGTCTGTGTAATGAAGTGTCTGAGCGGGAAATACTTTCATTATCAGAGAGAAAATTAGCTTTCATATCTATTTCATATAATCCTTCGCTTGTTCGAGATTTTGCATTCATTCATAATTCATTTTTTCGACTTTTTTTGGCATTGTTGAGAGTAAAGAGGGCATGAACGACATTACAGTTTTAGCAAACAACAAAATCATCCGCAACCCTTTGAAAAATAAGAAATGAAACCGCTATGGCAGGCTTACATGAAGCTATTCAGTCGGTACGTTACTCGACTTTTGATTTGTACGTTCGGGAGCATTGATTTTTGTTTGCCTCTTATACTCGGCCACATTGACAGAAAGTCTTATACCACGTTAAGTCTCATTTTCCGCCGATGGAAGTGAATGAATGCATTGTGAATGGTATTGATTGCAGTTTTATATATAAAATTACTAATCGGACATATTTATTTTCATTTTGCTTGGCAATGTTTTCTTCGCTCTCGAGTGAACGCCCGGGTGCATACAAGGGATAAACTGAAGACGCGCTGAAATGTTAAACGATTCGGCTGGTTTGAAAAAAAAGCTTTCGGTTTGATTAACCGCAGCTTTCCAAAAGCAGAGCAATTATTCCAGCACAAAGAATGCCCGGATTAGAAGAAACCCGCGTTTAATTCCGAGCGCTGAGAAAGATGCCCAGAGCGTCGATTAAGTTGGTTAAACACTTCATTATTCAATCCGCGGGAGTAAAACACATGCGAATCTTCTCATTTCGTATCAGTCAATCTCTTTTTTTCGGCCATTTTTTTTTTCATCGCGTGTTTTGGGAGGGAGAGCGCAAATTTGAAATACATAATTCAAACGCTTCGAATACATGAATTATAACTAATACCGCGAACGTACGGGGCATTACAGCATTAATCCTAGTTTTGTTTTATTATATTTGCGATAATTCCCGCGCACATATTAATGTTGTACTTGCGATGATTTTCGTTCATCAATATTCATTCGATGAAAATGTAACCGCTCCGCAAACCGATCCGAAAATCGAATTCTATGGAAATTAGTATTCCCACTGAGTTGTTCATAAATCGGTTATCGCAGCTGGGTTGCACTCGCGTAGCCGCGATTTAAATATAAATGAAACAAATAGGGGCCGGGAGAAAAAGAAACGGCCGGGGAAGAAGTGAGCGTCAGAAATATGCAACGCCGCTCTAAATTATGGCTCTCCGCGAAGAAATGCATGACCCAAGAAAACACGCGGCTCGTATTTCATCTGGTGTAAACATGAATCGTGTATACCTTATAGAATACGGACATAAGATCATGCAAAGCATGATTACACATGCATATAATCGCGTGCATGAATTTTGCCTCTTTTTATATACCGTTTTATTCAACTTGCGGAAACGTTTTTGATCGGTCGAAAAATAAATCATTCATGCACGGATAGGCTATTAAAAAGTGAAATGATGAAAAAAAAACGGCAAATATTTGACAAGCCACTTTGCGAGTGAAATTAGCAGTCATTAAATACCAGTCATCGTATTCATGAGAATACAAAAAAATTGTATCATACCGTCACACAGGGCTTTTTGCTGCGCTTTTTTTATTTTTATTTCAAATATTTTCAAGTCTAGTACCATTAACAAAAATGGTTTTTAAGTATCGTAATGATGAATAAACTCGTTCAGACACAAAGCGTGCCACTTTAGTGGGTGGCTTTTAAATCTCGTTTCTATAAAAAGATTGAATTTAATATAAAGGCTTTTTCACGAATGCGGAAAAAAGGACGGTAATTAATAGACGATTAAATTGACGTCATATAAAGTTTGATTAAATGATTCGAACCAGGCGATAATTTTAATAGCGGGGTATGATTACTCTAAATTGAATGACTTATTTTATGAAGGGGCACGGAATGTTATCGAAGATGATGACGTTAAGGAGAATATTTTTACCTTCGTACACCCAGTCAGGCACTCCGTTATAAATGGTACCGAAAACGCCCGTGGTCGTTATTTGATAATCCACAGGAATTTCCGCTTTAGGCCGATAGTAGATATTATTTTGACTAACGAAGATTAAAGCGTTTCCGACGGGAGCCCACGTTGCCAGTTGCAGGCTGTTCGATTCATTAGCTACAAGATGAGTCTCCTCTCTGTAAAGAAAAACAGATTCAATTTATGATCCCTGTCATTTAAACAGTCGTCGGCTTCTTTTAACAACTACAAGCTCGTTCATTGTTTTCTCTTTTTTTCATTAATCGATAAATCAATCGGACGTTTCCTAAATTGGATTTTTAATTAAAACCGTTTTCTTATTCAAGTAAAATACAATTTTATGGACTTTTTTTTTTCATTTTAATTCAAGAAAGTTTTATTTATAAGCAATCATGGTATCTAATTGATTATTTTGAGGATCTCTTTTCCTGAATTTTAATTAACGAAAAACAATAAAATAAGCTCGAGTTTAAGCTTGAGTATTTAATACTAGAAAATCGTTTCGATTTTGAAAAATTACACGTGGAGAAGTATAAGAGAATTCCTTTTCGTCCAGCCCTTACGTTTATGTAATGTACGGACACGTGTACTTGCGCGTGTCTTTACAACGCGCGTATAACAAAAATGCTTGTACGCATTCTCTTGGATAACACGAGCAAATTCTATTCATGTATACTTTGTATCAAAAAAAAAAAAAAAAAAAAAAATGGATATTGTTTGAACACGTATTATAATTTTTGATACGTGGTGCATATATATTATCGATCGGATATTTTCTTTTTCCTCACAGTGATGACCCTCTTATTTAATTTTTCATCTGACCTCCACACATCCTGAGATGTTAGACAAAAATTTTTCATAATAAATTTGCACTTTGTAATGTTAATTAAAAAGTTGCTCTGTCATTGTTGGGTTCGGTACTTTTCTCCATAGCCAAAATTAATTTTTCATCCAACGTTGGGATGTTTATACACGAGAGCTTTTCACTTTGATTTATGTGTTTATCTAAGCCATTTGAACTGGAAACCCTGTTAATCTAGCAAATTTTTATGCAAGTTTGGCGATATATTATCGTGCAAATTTCACGTAGAAGAAACTGCATAATTTTAATCAAAAGCAAACCTTAAGAAACAATTGCACAAATTAGATTCAAACAGATCCATCAAATTGTTTGGTTAAATTCAACCCCGTGTATCATTACCACTAAATAAATCTTAACGAGAAATATTGTTGCGAAACAACTGAATAGAATTTCCTCTCTCAAAAATCGTTTGAACTTTTTTCTATTTTGCAAACTTTTTTTTTTTCAGTGCACAGAGACCCGGGAAGAGAGGCTGAATAAAAATGTGGTTACAAAAGACTTGAGAAGAGTTGTCTGAGTTATGTCGATGAGCGCGTTTTCTTATCTCTGAAACATTTCAGACGAGACGTCTTTGATGTGTATTGCGTATCTTGCAAAAAGTTCATGTCGTTTTTGAGGTCGATGAAAAACGAAGCAGACGCGTGAGCGAGCACTTTGCGCGCTCGGCAATTCCGAGTGTTGCTCTCTGGTCACGCCGATGAAGAACTTATTTGGCCTCTTGGGAACAAGATTTTGTACCTCGGTGCAAAATTCGACCGGTGAGATGTAGTTTTGATGACTATCCCGGGCAGGTTTGTTAGAAACTTTTTGTCAGCTTATGATCGGTCCGACTGATATCCTTCTGCATCAGTAATGCACTGGCACGGAAAAAAAGTAAAAAAAAAAAACCTCCGGGTTCGAAAGAAATCAAATATCTCTTCACCTTTACAGCAAAACTGTAGCAATTTTGATCAATCGGTTTATTGATCGCGGATGAGTTTGAAATAAAGTCCTCTAGTGGCGATATTCACAGCTTTTTCACTGTGAAAGGTTTTTCTGACGATGAAATTACAAAATGTGCTTTAATTTCAGTTGCGCGTTAAAGCGAAGCTCGGTTGTGTCAAATATTGCCGAGAGAGAGAACACGCAAGTACGCGGATTAATAAGGGACCAGTAACCTTGGCGGCGTTGCTAGATCGCTTGTTGACCCGGGGGAAACCTTTGCCTGTGATGGTACAAATGTGATAATTATGTTTCCGTCATATCTAAACAACCTGGATTAATTCAATACTCTGCTAATGCATACAATTCGCTCCAGGCTTCAGAAAAGTTGTAAAATCAACATCGATTTGTAATTACGACAATAATTCAACCGAATTTATCGACAGTGATGGTAATTATGTGATAACTGAAAACTGAATTTATGAATATCATTGCGCTTAACTCTGGTAAACAAGTGATGGAAATTTGAATTCGAGACGGTGCCCTGGATCTTGGTGCGAAATAATTTTCCAATATTAACTCAAGTCAGAAATTCCCTACGAAACCTCTGGCTATTACGTGGTGGAGAAGTTGTAAAAAGTAGTTCACCGGAAGTTGCAATAAAAACAATGGATAAAAAAATATGTAGAACAACACCTATTGTAATGTTCGTGGAAGAAGAACATGGAAACTTAAAAAAAATTTTTTTTGAGGGTCGAGTTTTGAATATGATACTGTATGCGAAATTTGTGCGTTCAAACCGGTACTCAGTTGAATTGAAAAAGTTATTAGAACTTTTTATTTTACTCGCAACGTAAATTCGATTCAACGATCTTATTCATTTTGATGCTTTCAGCGAAATTAAATCGAACGAGGGCGATACTCAATTAATTCTATCAATCTTGTGACTAGCCGCTCCAATATCGGGCCAATAAAATTATCAGATTCGTAATCAAACATCGCGCGCCGTATCTCGCGTTTCGTTTCAAGTCTCTACTACCTTTTTTTTTGCACGTTATGAGATAGAATAAACGAGCCAACGTTATTCATCACTCCGCAGAATTATACGCGGAAGTTTTCTCAAATATATCCATAAAAGACATTGACGCAATGGAAAAGTTCTAGGCCAGGTCATTATTTTTTTACACACGTTTGTCAATGCTTTGGACTGTTTCTTTTTTACGCGATGCTAACTTTTTCGTGTAACTCCTGTGGCAAAGAGAAATTGTGTATCTTCATTCAAGATATTTTTAATTAGATACATTCATGTACTAGAAGTAATAGCAAAATGAAATAAAAGTAGAAACGAAAAAGAGAAGTAAATAAAAGAGTTTTGAAAAGAGGCATCAGATTTGTCTTTAAAAAAATTGATTAAAAATGAATTTTTAATGAAAGCTTTTTCATTAGCGGCAAATTCGTTAAGAAACGGGAACATATTTTGTGTACTGGTAAGCTCTGATGTTTGGTGCGTTATCATTTGTCAGGCGTTGGCATGAGTTTTTGGTAAACGTCAATAGAGTCAATTCCTTTATTTTATCTTGAACTAGCAATTATACTAGAAACGTGTCGCAGGGTCACGTAGCCAGGATGGGTCGGTAATTGGCTCGGAGGATGCTCGGGTAATTAGAAATTGTCTCTTGTTCGAGCATCGTGGTCCACTCGTTACGCTCGTCGCGACGAGGGAGAAAAAAAGAGCGAGAAAGAAGGTCGACCACAGTGGCGTGGAAAAAGGGCTAAGAAGAAACGACAATGTCGCGACAACAATAGCTACGTCGTGCCTTCTTGTCACGCTTGTGACAACGCCGAAGAAAATGAAGAAAAGCTTCGGCAAAAAACGAGGAACTGCGGGAGAGAGAGGTCCGCACGATGACGAGGAGAATAAACATGAAACAAGCCGTTGCGACCGCCGAGTCGAAATAATACCTTGTACTGGCACGAGATAAATGGATTTTCAGGAGAGTAAACTTTTTCTCAGCGCGACAGACAGCGCTCTTGTACGCATCTAGGTTCCTTCGAATTAGGAGCACACAGCCACAGACTGACGTCGATGACACACAATTGTAGTACATTATGAACAACATCACAGATCCTTTATTTCGAAAAATATTTGTTACATGTAATCCTTGACTGGGTTTGTTAATGCTCGCCAACATATTCGATTTACTTTTTGTCATCTGTTGTCTCGTTATGTTTACTTTATTACATTTTGATATGAAAGTCTGAGAATGTCTTTGTTTGAGGGAGAAAAAAATGTTATGACATTTTCATGAAAATATGTACGCTATTGTTCCGAAACAATTGAAGTCATATTTGGAATTCTCTCACGTTTAATGGTGTCAGTGTAACAGCCACTGTAGGGAAATATGTTATTCTACATGTTCACACGAGAGACCGGAGAATGTCAGACTTGATACAGGATAACCAAGGACTGCGCATCGAATAGTTCCCTGTTGATTAAACAGTCAATAGAGTGCTTGGTGGACAATTCAGGCCAAGGGATATTGACGAAAGATGATATACACACACACACACCTTTTGACAAGTTTATTATTTACCCTCAAATTTTATCGTTTGGAAATTTAATCAAAAACGTGGCATCAAACGACCTTAAATGTTATCATCTTAAAGTGAATCATACTGAAATCGACCGTCATGAAAATTAATTAAAAGCTTCTCCAGCAGATTTTCTCATCGAATCTCGCGTCTAATCAATTTTCTGTGCGCCAAATTTTTTTTAACATATCTGAATCCCCCTTTTATTAAAAATTCATACTGTTTAAGGAAAGATTATTCTTCCATTTCTTTCGACTTTGGAAGTAGCAAAAATGAAAGAAAAGTTTCTAAAAAAACTGATGAGAAGCATACTTTATGAAAAAAATTGCGAAAAACCATATTTCCTTTCCGCCCCAAATCATTCCAATATCAGTTTTCCAACAAACACTATTAAATCCAAAGTTGACTAAACCCTCGTGATAACAGTTTAAAACTTTAAATTCATTCAGTAACTTTTCTTAAATAAAATACAAATCTGAACGAGCAATAACTGAAGTAATTACATCCGAAATGATATCCGGACAGAAAAAGCGGAGATCGAAATTACGGCCAGAAATAAAATTAGTTCGTTCCTAATGGTCCGTTAATTTTTTTTTGGTTTATTCGTCGGGATCAATACAATGTTACCGTGTTTTGTACGGAAAAACAAGCGTTTCATCATAATTTGATAGCCCCCGATGTGTACGTCTGTTGTGATTCATTTGAAACATGCGGCAATTCGGGCACTGTAAATCAACACATGGACTGCTTCAACAGGATTATTTTGCATGATGAAGTTAAACTTTTACGCGTCCATAAAAACACGCGAAACATCTTAAACGTACTGAGCGACGTTAAGAAACGACAGAACTTGGCGTACAAATAATAGAATTGCCGTCAAGCATTACAAGCGTCTCCGCATGTATGTTGCCGGAAACATCGCGGAAGACACACTTTTATGGCATCGTGAAATTTTACGAAAAGACATCCAACCGGTGCTGACGGATCTGCGATCGCAAACTTGTTAAGTGTTGCAGCAGCAAGAAAAAGTTTATGTCAAAATTTTATAAACACGTCATCCCTTATAGCCGCTGTTATTGCAAGCCAACCAAACATTTTTGTTCACCGTAATTTCCCACAGTAAGACCTTCTTCCTTTTTCCCACCACAAATTATAATTTGTGACGGAATTTTATTGGCCACCCTAAATTTTTCTTCACTCAGCCAATTTTTTTCCTCTCACACTCGCCCAAAGTCGTCAAATCGGGAGGGCTTCTTTCTTTTTAACTCGACATCACCTAGAGGGCGTCGAGAAATGAGTTCTCTTAAACGTTCAGTTAATGTAGAAATCCGCAGATGGAAAAGTTTAAGGGCCGCAATGTTGCTGACGAAAAGTATAAGAGGGAGGATTAAATTTGTGCCTGCAGTTCGTAATTTGCGCGTCTTCGCGTGTACGGCGGCTGCCGCGAGATTAAAATGCAAATCCAAATTTTCGCTACGAAATAAGTCTGAAATATGATTATCGCAAATGCGATAAACGTACGGCTCGTTTACTTACAGAGTTTCTAGGTTCACGATCTTGTACTGGGCCAGGTACGTGTGACGAAAGAGCTGCAACAGAGTAAAATGATTTACATTAGTTCGGACTGTACTTAAATTCGTATTAGCATAGAATTTACGTTCATGCATGAATGACATTTTGCAAAAACATTTCTCGAGCGTTGGCGCTGCAAAATAACGAAATTGTTGGATGAAAATCTTGTCAATTTGAAAAAATACTTTAAAACAGCTCATTAAGTTGATTTTGTTGAATGGCTATGTACTTAAATTAGATTGCCACTAACGGCAGCGTCGCACCAGAGGCGATTGGATGTTATCTTATCGGTGACGGACAGTACGCCTTGAGATTTAATTGCTTCCGGGTATTCATCGTGCATCATCTTAGTCCTAATACTCCGCCTATTTTGCCATTCCCCGGCGATTCCAATCTCGTTAATTTTCCTAACGGTTCTTAACTTATTTAAGCCCTTAAACTCATTTGTTCCCGGTCCACTGTACTTAACCGAATAACCAAAACGAAAACAAAACAAAAAGTTGAACGCAACCATTAAATTGCAAATAATAATGAGAATATTAAAGTGTGTAAATAAAACAGCGAGCATTTTCGGTATAAAAATACATCTCTTTCCGCATCGAATCGGAAGAAAATAACTCGGCGTAGTATAAAGTTGGGCAAAACTTTTTGAAAGTATATTCTCGTTAAAGGCGTTTCTGCCTGCGCTCCTCACTCCTCAAGCTCATTGTGAAAAATACATTTCGCAAGGCGAGACAAAACTGCGAATAAACGAAACTCGTTTGGTGACTTAGACTGGGTCCTTCTATCAATAAATTATGGCCGTTCAGGGACTGGTATCAGATCTGATCAATAATGTCCATCGACGCGGAAGGATTCATGGTGTCCGTCGCTATTTTGCCTCCATTAACTCTTTCATGTTAGACACATAAATCATGCACACTGATAGGATCGGGATAACGCCATTTTCACGTGTTACTAGTGATTATTTCAGCCCCTAAAACTGCTAGCATTTTCGCCATCCAGCTTTGTTGTTATATTCCGCTGGCTTCATCGACATTACATATTGTGCTCGTGTAAGCGTTTCGCTGACCCTCGCTGGCATTGTTTTTACATGAATATTGGTCCATTGCAAATTCAATTTTTGATGCCTCTCCGCTTTTTTCATATGAATATCATTTTTACTACCCCAAAAAGCGAGTACATTCTCATTCAAAATAGAATCGCCGGTTGAATAATTGTAATCAACTGTATAAAGAGAAAGTGATATTGGTTTGCAGTTCAATAATTGTTTTGATATCATCGTTAACACAATCATCAATAAATAACGAACAAATAATTATATAATTAACATTTCAGATGTTACAAAATTTTAGTTCAGAAGATGGAAGGAAAAAATTACACAAAAGGCTGTCTGATTAAAACAATTTTTTCAAACGACAATAAACCATCCCCCGGAAAATTACTCGATAAAATTTCATGGAGCATGGAGTTCATGACTAGTTAAACCTATCTTGATTCACACTATCGCATTGTTAATCAATTCCAATTTGTTAAATCAGCCGGAATAAATTACCCAAACTTTTATTTTATCCTCTGAGAAGCAAATGACTAATAATAATGAAACTTTTTTTTTCGTTACAAAAATTTTGCCACGTGGCTGCCAAAATAAAGCCTTTTGTTTCAGTTTGCTTTCAATGTCTTTCAGCAAGGATATTTATATCTTTTGCGAATGAAATGTTTGTTGTCAACTTCTGAGAGATTAAACAAAACTTGTGCTTCTCGGGTTTAAATCTAACTGCAGATGACAATGTGAATTATTATTTGACAAGTAAACCTATCTTTTCATTTCTCTCCAAATTTCATAAAGTTTTTCATGTAGCTGAGCTCAGCATAAACTGATGTGTATTATAACGCGGAAGTTTCGAAATTGAGTTTAGCTTCTTCTCAACTGAGTAATCCCCTTCTAACCATTCCTTAAACTAGGGTTTCGCTAACGATATAGTTCAATGTTCCCTTAATACAATTGTCTACTAGAAGGAATAAAGAAACTTGTTACGAAACAACGTAAAATAAATGCGAAACAATGGTTATTAATGCAGATACAGATTCAATTAGAATCTTAATTTTAATTCCGAATTATAGCGCCCATTGTTCTGGGCAAATTTAAAATGTAAAAAAAATGATTAGCAAAAATTGTTACGCTTGGGGAAAAAAGGGTAGCAGGAAGGTGTTCCTAAATACAGAATTAATTTTATCAAATAGAATACTGAGAAGCACTCGGAATGCTTGCGGTCGTACCGCAGTGCGGGTTCCCATTTCGTGATGTAGTTTTAAAATAAAAATCCCGCGCATCGTAGTTTAAATTAATTCCTGGGCGTTGGGTGTTGTCACAGCGGGTAATACGACGATCGCGGATATATGCAAATCGACCTTATTCCGATAATGGTAATCGACGAATTGCGCCGCGAACAAAAAACCATTCCCAGTTGCGAACATACGGCGCGCTAATTTTGCATAAACTCCGCACATTTGACGCTTCGCGTCTGATTCTGTAATCGATTTGCATTTGTACATCATTTTTTTACACGAATCTTTCTTTCCGATAAATTAATGTAACATTAGTATTAATGTCGCATTCGCGCTGATGCGGCTTGTTGATTGCAAACTAATGGCTGGTTTTTGCCATTATGAGTTTTTGTTCTTGGAGTTTAAATACCAAACGTTTCACAACATTACAGCGTTAAGGATTACTTCATACGGAACTTTTGAATTCTCAGGAAATTATGTGCGGCTAACAAAAATTACGTTTTTCTTATTACGAGAGATCCTTTTAAAGATAAGAAATAATTAAAATTAACCTAATAGCGATCGCAGACTGGCGTTGTTCCAATGCTAAGTTCTGCCAAGAAATAAAGTAGAGGGTATTAGACCGCCTTTGAAATTCATTAGGTTTTTTTACAAGACAAAAGAAGAGGCTTTAAGAAAACCTGAAAACACGAAGAAAAGAAATTCTTATTCGATAGCATTAAACACACATAAAAAAAAAAACTTGAAAAGCATCGGAAGTTATCTTGACACCGGGCGATCTAATTATTCCACTAAAAAAAGAGAGAGAGGGAGAGAGATTGAGTAAGAAAAAGCAATGTTACCGACTTTCAAAATCCGCATTACAATCTTTTATTCATTTGAAGTAGATTAGAGCGCATGAATACATTACAGTATGTAAAGCGATCGAATTCACGAGAGGATTAATGATGAAATAAAATTCGCGATCGAACCGAGAAATTGTGCTGCGGGGGTTGTTCTGCGCGTGATCACTGTGGTTAATGACGTCACTGTATAAACGAAACGTAAAGAATTCTTAGATCGTGGGCAGTGTGGACTGCGGGATTAACGGAATTCAATTACGCCGCAAATCGTCGTTCAAACACTCAGCTATCGCTTTTTGAGATACCTATATAGACAGCGCAATAAACTCCATTCAGCAAAGACAACAAAAAGAATTCCAACAGCTTTTGAGCTATCCTCTGCGTCTAGAATCGAAAAATCATACTGTTTGGCTAACAATTTTCCTAACAAAAGTTTCAGCTAAGACGGAATCAGTTTTTGCCTCGTCGAATTTTAATCATTGCAAAGCCAATTAATGTGTCAGAGACAATTTCAATTATTTATGAATCAAATAAACTTCCGGTACAAGTATTAGTACACTTGTTTCAGTTCGTGACGCATACATTAAATTTGTTCGTTAACATCATATACTAACTAAGCCGGTTTCCATTTGACAATTTAAACAATGGAACACATATATTCCTTCAAAGTAACTCATGTTAAATTATATAATCCTACAAACGAGTACATTTTACAATAGAAATACACCAGTTCCAAATGATGTTCATAAACCTTATTACTCGCCAAGGTTTACTCAGCAATGCAAAAACCATTATTCATCAGCAACATTTTGCTACGAGAAATGTTGACATTTCAGCTCTTCGTTCAAAAACTGGGCGCGACGCAACTCGTTTGAGAAAGCCGAATTTACGACGCGAATCAGTCACACTTTCAGCTGTATTACAGCTTAGATTCCACACATTCTATCGTCGCTCGTCATACCGTGTCGGGCGATAAAGTCTTGCGTGGTACAGCATCCGCAAGCCGGAAATTCGTAGCCGGGGATGCACAATGTGGCCGTCCTAGCAGCGGAGCAACAGCTCCCGCACAATGGCGCTCAATGAACTCGGCCCGTCTAAGAGAAACAATTTTATTGCTGCGCAATTAGTGAAACGGAATTCCAAACAGTGCGACATTCCTGGCACCTAAGTTCTGCGCCGCTCATTACGAAAACATATCGTCGTATATTATTCTCTGAGTTTGTGCATTCCTAAAAACGGCCACTGCAATAGTAAATAACAAAATCCACTAATCAAAAGGAAATAAAAATGACGCAATATATTTCATATTCATTCATAACAGAGTAAATCCATCACAATTATTCATTTTGCTTTTAACGTCTGTATCATGAATTCTGTATCGAAATCGGATGAATATGATTAATGATTTGATAATAATAATGATGGCTGTAATGATAATAATTATACGATCATTTTTTTCACGTCACAAGGTATCAACTGTGAGATGTACAGAGCTGACAACACAAATTATCGGCGCAATGATGGAAAATTCATCTGTTGATTTTCTCATTCGAACTTAGTTTTTGCAATCTATGAAACGTCATAAAACGTCTTATCGCGGTGGAGAAAAGGGAACGTTGCAATAACGAACGGTTTTAGACTCATTACTGCACGGGAAAAATTGTTCGATGCTCGGCACGTTATACGAAAACTAAATGATAGCGCCGAACAAAGTGGCCATTGTTCTGGGCCAGATAAATTGAGATATTGGCATTTATCCACGAGCGCCAATGGGAACGATAAATGAAAAATTCATCGACGAAGTGACAAATACGGGAAATACCCGCATGCCGAGCAAACCCGTATCGAGCTTCAAGTTTTGCATGGAGTTCGTGATTCCAAAGGCGACTTCCAGGCAAAAACCCAAAAAGATTCGTCGCCGAGTCCCATCCTTTATAATTTGAAAATCTGCGCGCGCTTTTCGAGCCAGCATCACGTGCAACCTGATTCACGTACATAAAATTGGATAAAGCAACATCATTAGTGCATCGGCATTCTGGTAACGAGCTACGTTGTAGCTATTGTCTGCGTCCTTCTTTGTTGCTTGGTATTCTCCCGACAAAGCTGCTCTGGCTTTCCTGCAAATCGACTAAAATAAACAGAAATGGATAGTCATTCCTTCATTTAGTGACGTCACGTAGTTGACGAGATCCGATTTTACCTTGCGAGCGCAACAGTGAAAACGAAATTCACAAATCGCTCTACGATTTCGACAACGAATCAGTCGCCCACTTACAATGTTCTCATCGAAAACGAACCCCTTTCACTGATACAACGAATCAAGCCAGATGCCAATGAATTCATAAGATAATCAATTGGTTATCGAGCTTGACGTATATCCCTGACAAAATTCCACGCAGCAGCGCTTTGAAATTAGGATTACCAATTTCGAATCGAGTGCTCGAATTTTAGAGCATGCGTTTGAATTAATATTAAATTAAAAATCAGTTAAAAGTCCATTTATTTATCGCATGATATGTATATTCATATTTCATACTTCAATAAACATTTAAAAATGTTGAAAATTTAATTTTCAATAAATTTTTTTACTAATTGATCTTTATAAACGTTGAAAAAAATGATTTTTTTTTTGAGTTAATAATAATAAAACTAGCTTAATGAGGTAAATCGCAATTCATCACGCTTTGTTTTGAACTAGTTCGTTATTTAACACCATAAGATGCCGGTAATGAAAGTAGTTCAATTACTCGAGCATAATCAAATGACGAGGGTGCGACAAAATATGAGTTTTATACCCTATTAAAAGATAATTCGCAATATGTGAGCGCCATGACAAAAACGATAAGCCGACTCTATCCGTAGACTTTAGTTCATGGATTTTTTGCCTGTTTTCAGCGAGACAAGAAAAGATTGATCGGCGGTGGTTCATTATGTCGTTTGGAATCGAATAGAAAGAAAAGGTAGATCTCAATTCGATGAACTGCGGCGGAGCGATTTGAAAAACAAAGTTTTTCACCCATGTATTACGAACAATGAATCTGTTCGGCAACGAAGGAACCGGGGGATATAAATACGTCCGGGGTTTCAATTGATGGTGCGAATTCAAATTGAAAGGCACTTATACTTCTCATGTGTTTCAATAAAAAAGACTAGTGGGTGAAAATTTATCGTCGCAATTACCGATCGCGCCGACTCGAAAACAATGGCGAATCGATAAAAATTTGATCGCAACGCGTGCCCTCTATTGCTAACAGATTATCGACCATTTTCAAGTTACATTACGCGGCTTTTGTATCTGTTTCGATTTAGCATCGCAGTACTTCGCGAACCAATTTCGCCGACCAGACAAAATTGGCTGGAATATTGGGTACAAAAATACGCACCGAGGATTTTGCGAAAAGCCACAACAAAATAGCCTTTATCGATATTGCACTCAATCAGCACAGAAGATACTGTTCTTCTTGTGGATATTCAGTACCACAAAGGCTATTTTTAGCGGTTCCATGCAACCTTGTTTCACTGAAACGGTCGTGTTTTTTTTCTTTTTTTTTGCATTTTGTTGAACATTGATAGATATTGTTTTAATCAAATAAATGTATGTACATTGTAAAGGCGCTTTTTGCATATTCAATTGAACTGTCGGTACAAATATTGATTTAAAGATCAGCAGATAAATTTACAACTTATGATCGGGCTTAAAATTTGGTTGTTCACGAGGTGCTTAAATTATTTCAACGTCACCACAATGAGCGAGCATGTACAAACCTTAGGATTAAGATAAAACGCAGTTCCATTTATGAATAGCTCGTACGACACTACAGCTAAGCTGTGCGGTTTGAGATGCACCAGGCAACAATAACACTTGCCAACTGGTGGAGAAATACACCTGTTACCGACATACATGCCCTATTAATTACGTATCATATAATGGAACTAATTGATGTGATAATTAATCACACATCAGATGAAATGGCAATTTTCGTAAATTAAACGACGTTCATTTTATCATCTTTGATTCTGCGCATCAGATATGATTGATGCAATTTCGGATCTTCTCTTTTTCAAATAACACAAACTCAATTAGATTTTATTTAATGAAACCCTTTTGATTCACTATTCATCAATCAGAATTACTCTCAAAATTCTTTTTTCCCATAAAGAACCAAATGAATCAAAATGATGATCCGACAGAAATTTTCAAGATTATAAATGTGTGATGTGCTTAAATCAAACACTCAGACTAAGCAAACGGTGCGGTATTTACAGTAATACAAAAACAATACCATTTTAATATTGCTCGGATTAGTGGAGGCGTTAATCAATATTTTACTAGCGCCAATGTTTATTTCACAAATTCGACACTCGTAAATCAAATAAAGATTCTGATTATTTCACCGATCCAAACAAATTCACATTAAATGAAATGTTACTGTCTGAAACATAATATTAAATCAATTCAAAACAAAACAGGGGAAAAAAGTTTTTTTAGTTTAAGTTATTTTAAAAATTTATTATAACAAATTGCTAAGCCGGTCAAACTTCAAATTAAATAAAATTTACTATAAAATAAGAAACTCATTATTATATATAAAATAAAATGTAAAATATTTACATTGAATATTACAATATCATACAATAAATTCCATCGAATTCAATATTTGATCGGATTTTGCAATTTTCTATAGTATAAATTTTCGAATTAATTTTACTGCGTGTATATATTTATTATTAAAAAATAAATGTTTGTAGTTCGGAGAAGCAGAAATATTTTCAAAATAAACGAATTAGTTCATTGAGTTATGATGTCAACGAACCAGTATTGATATGGAACCAAAGTTTCAAATTCTAGGAAGAAAAAAAGTTTGCCTCACGTTCGGAACCGCGATCAAGGAGAACAGATTGCAACGAAACTATATTCCCTAGTCCATTCAGTCTGTCCCTATCAGACAAAAGGTAACGAAATGTGCCCGTAACATGATATCTCGCACTGTTTCTCCGACGGAATTACGATTCCAAGTTTGCCGCACTAAAGTCGCTTTATACTACTTGCTTTGAGGAAGACGTTCGCCATCAACGTGTTCGTTTGGAATTGATGGTTACAATACTGTTACGATACCGAAACGTTTCCACCCCGTCGTTTTCAGAGCCCCGAATGTGCCACAATGTTTTACTCGTAGCTCGACGAACAATCAGCTGACAGTGGTAATTAGTTCTAATTTCGTCGAAATTGCAATTCGACAAGTTGGCGTGCATCGACTTTGTCGCGCGCGGTTTTCATTGAGTTTCAGACGAATCAGTTAGGTGTTATCGTAGCAATCACGGCGTAATTATAAATCCATGCTGCTTGTTGATTAGCAGCAAGTCTGTGATCTTTAATCTAATACGCACCGTGAATACAAAGATGGCAGATGCAAATGTGTATAATATTGTGCCACGTCGCCCAGATTGCGCATGCTCGCATGATAATTATTCCTTGGATTAGCACCGACAACATTGCAATAGTTATAAGTGCGCTTGTGGTGAGCCCAGCACCGACGTGCCGTCTCGCTCGTTCCATATGTTGTCTCGCTTGCTCGCGTTATCTCGCCCCCTTTGACGTAAACCTCAATCCACGCACACATCTACCAGTTATGCCTTTAGATAAGTACGCTGCAACTACAATGAAGTTCGTGCATCCTAGAAGGATGCGCACGTAACTCTGGATTTCATGTATGCCGAGCCAAATCGCCGTCTATCGCAACATGCAAATGACTCGAGATATTCGGATAACAGCAATCAACAAATTATCATTATAAGTGTTCATTAGACCGGACTACATTGCACACGCTGTCTTTGAAATCACCTTCCATCGAGGACGGTTTATGAAAAAACCAAACCACCGAAGAAATTAGTTTCGATTCTTATAACTTTTATTTTAGAAGATTCGAGAAAGGGCGTAGACGGATTTATGTCGGGGTATAAATTTCCAACCCTCATATTTTCTCGTCATTTCGTACAGATGTGTGTTTTCGTGGTCGTGTTTGTCTTAATAAATCAAAAACTCAAACATTGAAGTCAACTGAATTTTAATGTATGTCCTTCAAAATTGCACCAAAACATATTCTCAACCTGACCAAATTGTCGTTTGTTCGGGTATTGTTTCTACGTGTTGTCATCATTGCGCCCTCTCATGATTCGAGTTTTGCACTTGAAACTTTCCAAGAATTTGGACATGTGAATTTATTTATCTTTCTTGATTGGGACAGAAAGAGGTGTGGCGACGACGGAATAATAGTTTTCTGTCTAATTGCTCTCACAATTATCCTTGTATACAGAAGCACGGTATGATAATGCATCCATTCGGATTGCACCAGGTCCGATATAGATATAGTGGCTGGAACACGACATTCGCGTTGTTAGGAACACGAAGTTGACATGGTGATCACGTTGTACGGGTTGTCTCGTATTTCGTGCGTCTTGCCCGCTGTTTGCCTTTTCTGCGTTCACCAATCGGGGTCAGAGATAAATCTCCGAAATCAAAGGAGCCTTTGGATCGTCGACAAAGTATCAGTGGAAAATCTCCTTTGTCCATTTGCATAATGAATTTCGTTTCAGAATATTAAATTACCGGTATCCCTGTGTATATACGCAATTGAAAGAAACGAAATGCAAGTTTGTTTTTTATTTCCGTTTGAAAAAGCGAATGAAAATATACTGACTTAAATTCAAAACCACTTGCGGACTTTGAAAGTTAATGTCAAACGTCGGCGGGTATCAGCTTGCATTCGAGCCTAATGTCTACGAGGCTCAGGTGCAAATTCCAAGCAAGTTTAAGCGTGCCATTAAACAAACACTGCGATACGCTCGGTAGTAGATTGACCTGTCGTCAAACTTTTGCACCTCACTGTGAACACGAAATTCTTCGTTCTCCCTCTGTTATCCGAGACTTCGACTGTCGTTTATTTCCCCGCTGTTAACACCAACGACTTAAAAAAAACGAGAACAAGACTAAACTAAAGAAAAACTTTTGAAACTCGTATCTACCTCGGTAAAGTGTATTTCAAGTGGCGTCTGAATTTACAAAAAGGTTCGCGAGCGAGTGGCCTCCATCAATTGCAGCCTTGGGCTATTTAACGAATTATTGTGCTGGAGTATGAACATTCAATCAGTGGTGTATTACGCCAATGCAATCAGAGACCATTGTGCGCCAACTAAATGTCGCACCCTTTTTCTTTTAAGTCTCTCATTCGCATGCAAATAGTGCCGTTAACACTGCGCTTTGTCGATATACGCTGATCTCCCCACCATCTCATCTTTTTCTGCCGACTTGCGAATTTCGTAATTTATGCAACCGGCACGCTGCATCTTCTCGCCGTCTCGTTATCCGTTAAAAAATGCGATGACAGTGAAATCATGCTGACAGTTTTATTGCCCGGCGAAATTGTCCCGATGCTATGCAACTTCTAAATAGCCTCTTTGTTCTGCGGGAAATGTACAAATATTTTACACGCAAAACTTTTCACTGTTGCTTTCGACTGAAATTTAATTGACCGAGATTAATGTCTGCATCACGCACCCAGTTGGCTGTGAAAGTTTAATCTTCTGCCGGACATTGTTGTTTTAGTTAATGTTAAAATTTTATTTTCAATTATACTTCTGACTTTGCACTGTGACGAATTTATTGCAACATTTTTTTCATCAAACTGTATGGATATAACGGTATTCTCGTTAATTGATGGAACAAATAAAAATAAATAAAAATCACTTATTTTTATTGACACAAAAATGTCAAAAACCGAATTGAAATAGTTATCGCTCGAGTTTATAAACCATACACTTTTTTTCAGCATTTATATCGCGGAGTAATTTTCGATAAAAAGGAAATATCCCAAAAAGGTGTACCGGTTTTGTAGCCGAGATAGCGTAAGTCGTATTGTAATTTTTCGGTTACAGTAAATTCTTCTTCAGCGTTGCTTTTATTTTCATATCGTTAACAAGATAACAGTTTATTTGACTGTAAAATCGATATTACTAGTACTCACCTTCTGATAGTTAGAAGCCAGTAGCAGGTACTTGCGGTCAGCCGAGAATTGATGGTCGAAGCTCGAGGCGAGTGCCTGCAAATAAAAGGCAAAGCTTGAAAAGTCTTATCGCAACGTATGTTCTGTATGTAGACCATAACAACGACGAATTCACATCGTCCTTCAAAATATTCGCCTCTAACAATTTGTGCAGCCAGTTTATGTTTTTACCATCTCGCTCGTAAATCCTACATAGTTTCAGATAAAAGTTTCAAACAAATCACATATAAAAAAAAAAGAACGAAAATAAAAGAGGCTTTCCATCGAACGGAAGAACATTGCAGGTTTAATTTATGCATGAAAAAAAAGAAAACTGAATCAGGGTTTGTTTTACGGGCTTATGAGAAATCAAAATATCAAACTTTTTCTCCCTTCTTAAAACAGGATGAGATTTGATTTAAGAAGCCCAGAAGGTAAATTCAACATTTATTTAATAAATTTCTAACGTGGAGCAGTCAGTTTCTCCCTAGTGAAATATGGTTCCGTTTTTTCTTAATATTTAATCAGTAAATTTTGATATTTGTTCGTTTCGCAAGACAAGTTCTTCAGCTGAAGAAACAAACGTAGAAGAGAGGCCGGTCAACGGAGATAGATTAAGGTAAACCGTTTGGGAAGAAAATGAAAAAAAGCTCTGCGGTGTGGATTTATATGCATTGCCCCTTAGACTGCGGGCTTTGCTCTCATTTCCGGTCCTTTTTTATTTCCGTTATTCTTGCTCCGTCCGTGGATTTTCGGGAGACTGTAGAATTAAAGAGTTTCCCGTATCTCTCGCTCATTAAGCTCGCAAAATACATCTCGTTGGAAAAGAAAATAATCTGTTTTATCGTTCCTGTTCATTTGTCTTTTTGTTTCCATCATTGGCAGTTAATTAATTTACGATTTTGCCGATTTGTTTTCCGTTTAAATTTTTTTCTCACGGCAAATGAAAAAGATATAAATTTTTTTTTACTTAAATAAAACTAAACCGCATCCGTCAAAAAAGTACTTCCGAGTAAATTATTGTAGACCTCTGTGTCCCGGTGGCCAGGGGAATAAAAAGAGTATCAGTGGCGCACATAAATATTTGACACAGTCGTTTTGTCTTTTTCGTGCGCGATAAGCGGACTTGGCCGAGCCAATTCATTAGTCCGGACAAACTGTTTTGATAATCCAAAGTTGCACGCCCGCACTAATTTGATTAATGCCTCAAAGTTACGACTATTAATATCTAATAAAACAAGCCGACGTAATTAAAAGTAACAGGTTTCGCTGCTCGTAAAACCAAACTGGATACTCTATCGCGAATTCTTGCCGCAATTGCACGTGTCTCAGCTTAAACTTTGCAGCTCACGTTTTGCCCATCAGCGATCGTTTTCGCGATGTAAATGAGCACATAGGACAAACACCTGACAAACACCTTCAAGTGCAATTACTATTACATGCGTTGCGTTGCATTCAAACTGCAACGTTTTCCTCGAAACACGCGCGTTTCAAAGTTTCTATAAAAATCTATTTGTTCAACTTTTGTTCAACAGTTTTGCTCCTTTTCTTTTTCATTTGAATTATTTTCAATCCCAAACTTCAATAATTTGATGTATTTTCTGATAATCGTTCGTCTCAAACTAATTTCTAACGACATTATGAACTATTTGAACCGTAAAATGTTTTTTACGGTTCAAAGTACGTACAGAGGAACTTGGATGGACAAAACTCTTGAGCATTTAATTAAAACCAGTAAACGTCAATTAGAGAAGGAAATTTTTGAACGTATTTAAGAGAAGGCGGGTAAACAAGAGACGGCGAAATGGAACGCTCATAGTTGGCGTTGACATTGTTATTTGCAGGCAGATATCGTGAAGAGAACCGGGGCGTTAGTTTTATTGTACTTTTATGACGTCATGCCCATAAGCCTCGCCAAGTGGTTTACGCCGGGCAGAGTAAGCTCGTTCTCGAGAAACACTCTGTTCAGCCATGAACTTTACAACTGTCCGAATGAGAAACCTGCTTATTATACTTTTTTTTTGTTTTCTACTTCTTATTTTCAATCTCAATTTCATTATTATCATGTCTTCATTGAACAGTTTCATTGGTGCAAAGTTATTGGAGTCTCTTCAAAGTTTGACCATTAAAGTAAGCCAAACGAGGGGATATAATGATGTGCAAAAAATTTGTCACATTTGTTCGAGCAGTATAACTTGCTCATTAGATAATTTTACGACCAAAATTATGCACCGTATGAAATTAAAGGACGAAAAAAAAACCGGTCCATGAATTATTGACATTGAAGAATATTTATTAGTGACAAATAGCCATCGATAAAAGTGAAATACTTACGATATTTGTTTTGTTCAGAACGATTCTGGACGAGCCGTTGGTTACGTTATAAATGAGAAGATTTCCCGTTTCATCTCTGTATACAAGTTCGTTATCTGAAACATAAAAATATTCCTTGTCAGTCTCGTCTATTTTTCTCCGACATATAAAACATATAGAATTGTTCGAAACAAATTGAGCAACATTATTCTATCAGTGTCACTCGTCCGGGAGAGAGATATCCGTTCGGTTTAATCATGTTTAATAATTTAATTTTGCATGTACGCATTCTCTCACATTCGGCATGGAGTAACTTGTGCTTATTGAACGGCAGCATAAACGAGCAATGGAGCGTATCCGGGGGATACTAATTTACATACAAATAATGAAACATCAATGCGCGTCAGGTATAACTGTCAGCGTTCCGAAAATTAACACGTTACAAATTTTGCTTACACGTTCGGTTCGCTAAAATCTATCTACATTTGTTAAATGGAAGCATTAGGTGGACACGCACAGAGCGAACCGAGACCAACGATCAACAGTGATAAATTTGCGCAAAAACTTGGGTCAACTTTATGATTTACGCGAAGTTGATCGAATGGAAATTATTGCCTCAACATTGCGATTGTGATATGAGATAATCTTATTTATTGCTCGATAATAATTATTTGAGAGGGGACTAAAAACATTTTTGTAACGAGTTCGAGAGCAGTTCCATAAATTGTAATTCATTCTGTCAGAAGACGACGTAACAGTTGGTCAGTTCATTATGGAATTATGCATTACACATATTAATAATGCAGTTTTGCAATCAACCGTTTGATAGTTAAAAAAAAAGAGAAAAAAATTCGCATAAAACGTTTTGTTTGCTGACCACATAAATACATTGTCCACATGCAAATTGGATGTAATTTATGAACAGCGACATGTGTTCAAAACATTGTCAATAAATAAAGCAGAATCAGCGGCTGATTAATTACCGAATAAATAATTCCGTTGGATTGGATTGAAATTTGTCGTCAAAAGTTATTTTGGCTACCGAAAACCGACGTCCGTTTTAACCTACATGTATCATTCCATAACATGCATTAATTAAATTTACGCCAACAAAATACTTACATATGAAAACCAAAATGAATCTAAACCTCGATTATATCTCAATTTCAAAGTTATCATTCACATGACAAAATTCGAATTTCTATTTCACCAAAGTTTTGTACAAATTTTAATTTCGTTAACCAATTACACCTTGTTTAGAAGTATACTTTACCTTCACGCTTTGTAATAAACATGAAAAATGACTGCGTTTTTATAAAGCAAAAAATCTTGCCTCTGTGTATGGTACTAAAAAAACAAGCAGTTACGACATGGCGCAAGAAAAAGTCTTTGTTTATTAAGAGAGAGTCATAAAAACCAAAATGACGCGCGCTTTTTCGTCCGGGTAACCAAGTCTTTTAACACCCGTTAACTACAGGTAATGTCCCCTGAGGTTACTATTTATCGAGATGGAAAAGCCTTGTCTACAAAGTTTTTGCCAAAAACTTGTACTTTTTTTAGGAAAACAAAAAAATAACATTAATCATATTTTATATCTTCCTTTGTCGTGCTCGTTAAATGAAAAAAAAAATATATATATATAAC